>CM038050.1:126772882-127000382 GCA_021397845.1 Areca catechu
CCACCTTAACTACAATCGATATCTAGCCAGCCGAATAGAAGATAGTGTAGAAGTGTGACCCGCCTTAACTGCAACCGATGTTTATACAACCAGATAAAAGACGATGCGAGACACAACCCGTCTTAACTGTGATCAATGTCTAATTGGCCAGATAAGAGATGGTACAGAGACATGACCCATCTTAACTATAACCGATGTCTAGTCGGATAAATAGGAAACAGTGCGGAAGTGTGACCCGCCTTAACTGTAATGGATAGTTAATTGGCCGGATAGGAGATAGTACAAAAGCATAACATGCCTTTAATGCAACTGATGTTTAGTCTGTCGGACAGGAGACGGTGCAGAAGCACGACCCGCCTTAACTATGACCGATATCTAGTTGGCCAGATAGGAGATAGTGCAGAGATGTGACCCACCTTAACTATGATCGATGTCTAGTCGATCGGATAGGAGACGGTACAGAGATGCGATCCATCTTTACTGTGACAAATGGTTAATCGGCCAAATAGCCGTATAGTCAAAAGGAAGCCTGGGAACTCTATCGGAAAAAATTTCTTTGATTTTTGAATGAAGTGAGTACATCATTAATAGTACATCCGGAAGTTCTCGACATTCCATGTCCGAGGGATTGGAGTTCTGTTTGGCTCCTTGACCGATAGGCTCCTTGGTGTAGGACTTCAGCTACCCGTTAAGGTCCCTCCCAGTTGGGAGAAAACTTATCTTGCTCTATCGGTGTTGGCATGGAGTCCCTGTATCGGCCGGTCGGAGCCGCTACACCGCAGGACCGCTCCCTGGTTCACCTGCAAAACAGGTCCCTTGCCGGAGTTGTTCCGGCGGGGGACACTCCGATGCTTAAATCAGTGGCGGATCCCAGCCACAGAATGGGAAAGAGCATCGAGAGTATGAGGGAAAGGCTCTTAGAGTATGGGTGTATCTGTGAGTACCTCTCTCGAGCCATTCTTCTTACCACTATTTAAAAGGAGGCCTCCGGCCTGCGGCTCGCTCTTTTTCCAGTGATTATGGGGAGTCAATTTCTCCCATGATTGGCGATCGTGGGTTGTCATTGAGCGGTTCCGGCCAGATCGGAGGCGTGACAGCTAGGGTTGCGCGCCATGATCGTGGCATGTAGAGTGTCGATTGTAACCGTTGGTTACAGTTGCCTATTTGGACTAAATTGTGGTCCCATCTTCGAGTTTTCCCTTGCGTGGGCCGAAGATTTGGTGTTTGCCCCGGGACCGAAGATCGTGTTTACGGTAGGGACCGAAGAGCGTGTCTTCGGAAGTCGATGAGAAACTTGGTCTTCAGTCGGGGCCGAAGACGTCATCCAAAGTTCTGTCCTTCGGATGTTGCGAACCGGTGAGAAGTCTTGGGCCGCCTGTAGTTGGTCTGGCCTTTCCCTGGTCCGAAGTCCGTAGTCCGAAGAAAAGTGCTCCGGCCAGCTGCACCGGCATTCGGTTCGTAGCTGAACCGGGATATCCCGACAGTTACCTCCCTATTCTCAGTTTTCGAAGCGGAGGTTTGTCTCGAGAAGTGAGAGTACTAATGTTTTGTCGTTTTTCTCCCAGGAGATAGTGTAGTGGATGATTATGGGATCTCTGTTGGACTGCCCATCATGACTGCTGGTTGATCAGGGAATTAGGTGGTGGACAGCTATCACTCCCAGATTGAGAAAGAAGGAAAAAGCGAGCGGCCCTAGGACCGCCTCTCTTTTTCTTGTTGCACGATGGTTTAGCCAATCTTTCGGTTGAGATTTGGATGGTTGTGGTGGCTTTCCCCCGTCCGTTGGATGGTGGATGCACCTCATCTTGGCGGTTAGCTGAAGGCGGGTTACCTTCCCGGGTAACCTTGGGTCAAATCAACCTGGTAAGGCTTCAGAGACCCCTGTTTTCTTCTTGGGAAAGGGAGAGGGTCTGGCCAAGGAAGCTTCTTCAACCTCGTCTCATCCTTCATCCAGCTTTCTTTGTTCTAGACTACCAGTCTATTCCGCAGGTAGAATCTTTCTTCTGCTCCCTTGCTTCATTCTTTTATCATGGAAGAAACCGTAGAAAGTCAGGGGGAACAAGTTGGGCCCTCGGGGGCCGGCGACGTAGTAGGTCCGAAGTCGATCTCCAGTCCGAGGTTGGGCCCTCGGGGGCCGGCGAAGAGAGAGTCCGTGTTTTTGAGGAAGCGGGTAGACGATGCTGTAGCAGACTTCAAAATGTCTCCACAATTCCAAGAGGAGATGAATGAAGCATCTTTGTACGGCTACCAGCATGGCTTTAACGACGGACTTTCCAAGGTAAAGGAAGCCTTCCCTCACCTTGACCTTTCCGGCATTCCTCCTTTCAACATAGCTGAAGAAGAAGGAGAGGAGGGTGAAGCTGCAGTTGAGGCCGAAGAGGCGCCATCCCGGGTGAGGGGGGCTCTGCCTCAGTCGAAAATCTGGGGGTGACCCCAACTCCGATTCCAGTTCAGGAGGAAGTTCAGGTTGGGGGAGTCCAAGCCGAAGGTTCTCCGGTCCCGGCCCAGATTGATGAGATCCTTTCAGCACAAGTTGACAAGTTGCTTCAGTCCTATGGTATGGGGTCTCCTGTTGATATTGAGTGATTCGAGTCATTTTGGATATATTTTCTTCCTTTCTCCTTTGTATTGTCAATGGATTTTGTATGATAATTTTTCCAGATTTTGAAATAACTTCTTCCTTCTTTGCATACGCAATGTGGTATTTCATATGCAGCTCGAACTGGTTTTACCGTTCTTTCTTTTGCTTGGTCGAACAGCCATGGCCAAAGGCCATTTAGTTGATAGTTGACAAAGACGAACTCTGGAACGGATTAGAACTCCGTTGCCGAAGACCATCTACGATTGGTCAGGCTGGTGTCACCTTCCTTTTGATATTAAATCTATTCGTTGGGGCGGACAGGCATCAACTCCCTGTCAACCAGCGATTAGGGAAGTTTGATTGTGATTTTTGTTGTCCACGTGGCACATCGATATTCGTACAGTCGCGATTTCTTGCGCCTTGTGTGCCGCCAGGTCTTCTTTTTCTAAAATGAAGCCATTAATGTTGCTGTCGCACGATGAAAATTTCTCCGGATTCGAAGCGATGGCAGTTGTTGTCCTAGGAATGACCCCCGAGCGACCTTCTAGTTCTCGAAGTGTCGTCCGAACACGTGGTGCTTTCTGATGCGGCTGGGAAAGGATGTGGAGCACGCCTCCCCACAGTCGGTCATGGGTGCAGGGTTTCTATAAATAGGACCCTGCCTTCTGCTGTCAAGGGCCATCATTCTTGTAGACTTCTTTCCATTGAAAATGAGGTTCAGCACTTCTGAGCTCCGCAGAGCCGCAAAGAGAAGGGCCGTTGATCCAAAGAGGAAGAGGAGTCCGGAGTTCTTTGGGCCGGGGGATGTTGACGAGGAGCCTCTCGTGGATAGTCTTGAAAAGAAGGTTCGCCTGTTGGAGGCCCAACTGAGGAAGGCTCGGGCCCAGGTTGCGGTGGCAGCCACGGAGGTAGAAGAGGCCAAGAAGGAGGCGACGAATGCCGTCTCAGACTTCAGGGTGTATGCTGCCTTTAAGGAGGAAGTCGCCGAGGCGGCTCTGGACTCCTTCCATCAGGGGTTCCGGGAATGTAGGAGGAAGGCCTTCAAGTTTTACAACTTGAAGGGCCTGGACAACATCAAGCCCTCCGTTCCCTTTCCTGGACATGAATTTGATTCCGACTCCGATGAGGAGTCGGATTCTGGTTCAGATGGAAACTCCAGGGGCCCTTCGTCATCCCTCCAGATCTCTCCCCGTCGGTACGGGAAAAATCCGGCGGGAGGCTATTGAAAATTTCCCACATCTTATCAATGTTACTCTTTTTTTTTTGTCTCTCTTTTTGAGTCTTTTCTTTTTGTTCTCTCTTTGTGAGAGTTTCTTCTTTCTTCTTTCTCCTTTTTTTTTGTAAAAAATCAAAAAAAGAAATGAAGTATCTTTTCTTTACCTCTTTCCATGCGTTTCTTGCGACATGTTGTATCATGTTTTGTCTGGAATGTAGACTCCGCAGACCATTTCGGTCTATAGGGAAGAAGTGAGGTCAGTTGGACCATTCTTGGAATGTCTGTTATCAACAAAAAGGACGATAGTGGTCCTTTTAGGCACGTTTTTGGATTTACCGTAGGGTAGGGTGTCTACACCGTCCCTGTGCACTTCTGTCGTGATTAAGGTAGGCTGTTTAGGCCCGCCCCGACGCGTCTTCGGGTTTACTGTAGGGTAGGTTACGAAAACCATCCTTGCGCCTTTGATCTTCTTGGTGGCCTGATTAGGCCATCCATTGCGCTCGTTGGGCATACCGATAAGGTGAGTGGATCAGACTCTCCTTTGCACAGTTGACCGATTTTTCAGATCAGGTCACTTAGGCTATTGTCGTTCAGTCAAGGCAACTAGCCATTCTGAGTTGAGTAGGGTTGAGTAACTTTGCACAGGAATTTTAGGAACTTATTTATTGATAGTATTTGCGAAGGTTTTGTACATTCCATAGCCGGGATAGAGTCTTTCCCTCCAGGATCTTGAGTCGATATGCTCCTGGTCAATTGATTTCTTCGACTTGATATGGGCCTTCCCAGTTGGGGAAGAGTTTACCCTGTTCCGTTGGCCTGGATACTTCTGCCCTTCGCAATATCATGTCCCCTATGCGGAAAATCTGCTCTTTCACCCTTCAGTTGTAGTATTTGGCGACCTTTTGCTGGTATGCCGCCATCCTTATCTGGGCCAGGAGTCTGATGCTTGATAGCAGGTCCAGATCAATCCTTCTACGATCGGAGTTCCCAGGCTCTTCGTAGTTGTCAATTCTCAGAGACTATAAGGAGACTTCAATAGGTAGCACAGCTTCGGTACCGTACGCCAGGTTGAACGGAGACTCGCCGATAGCCATTCTCGGGATAGTTCGGTATGCCCAGAGAACAGAGGTCAGTTCTTCGGCCCAAAGCCCTTTGGCGGTGTTCAACCTTGTCTTCAAACCATGGAGGATGGTCCGGTTAGTGACTTCGGCTTCTCCGTTGGACTGTAGATGGGCAATGAAAGTCAGCCGATGTTGAATATGGTACTGAGCGCAGAAGTCCTTGATCTTCGGATTGTCGAATTGTCTTCCGTTGTCCGTAATTATAACATGTGGGATGCCGAATCTGAATATGATGAAATTTTTCACAAAATTCTCCACCTTGCCTTCGTGATCTGGGCCAGCGGTTCGGCTTCTACCCACTTCGTAAAGTAGTCGATGGCCACAAGGAGAAACTTCCTCTGCCCTGATGCCGGCGGGAATGGGCCAAGAATGTCCATTCCCCACTGGGCAAAAGGCCATGAGGCTGCCAGTTGGGTCAGGTGACTCGCGGGCTGTCTCTAAACATTGGCGTACCTTTGGCACTGATCGCACTTTCACACAAAATCAGCCAAGTCATTCTGGATGGAGGACCAGGTAATACCCCTGTCGAATGATCTTATATGCCAGAGACTTGCCTCCCAAGTGATCACCACATATATCCTCATGGACCTTTCTCAGAACATAATCCGCATCTGTCGGTCCCAGGCATTTTAGCAATGGCTGAGAGAACGATCTTTTATAGAGGGTTCCGTCTAAGATGACGTACTGAGATGCCATCCAGCGGATCTTCTTGGCCTCCGCCTTGTCCTCTGGTAGCTCTCCCTCATTTAGGAACTTGATGATAGGGTCCATCCAGCATGGCTCAGCGTCGATCTGGCGCACCTCCGCAGCCTCTTCGGCTATGCTTGGAATTTCAAGATGCTCAACAAAGGTGCGCCCGAGAGATTCCGGTGCTGTAGTTGCTAGTCAAGACAATGCATCTGCCGGGAATTCTCTGATCATGGAACATGGATGATCTCAAAATGTTCCAGTTGAGAGGATAGAGCCCGTACCTTCTCTAGGTACTGTACCATAGTTGGATCCTTGGCCGCATACTCTCCGTTAACTTGATTTGCAACCAACTGGGAGACTGAGAAGGTTCGGAGTTGCTGAACTCCCAAATTATTGGCAATCCGAAGGCTGGCGAGCAAGGCTTCGTATTCGGCCTGATTGTTGGAAGCATGGAAGGAGAACTAGAGTGCGTACTCTATGGTGTGACCATCAGGTTCGGCCAGCATGAGTCCAGCCCCGCACCCAGTAGCATTGGAAGCTCCGTCCACATGAAGCACCCAGACGGACTTCGTCTCCTTCGGGACTTCGTCTTCTACTGAAGATGCTTCATCTTCGGACTTCCAGGTGCACTCAGCCAAGAAATCGGAGAGCACCTGAGCCTTCATAGCTGCTCGAGGCTGGAAACTGATGTCAAATTCACTTAACTTCACAGCCCACTTGGCTATCCTTCCAGAGGTGTCCGGAGATCGGAGAATGGCCTTAAGAGGTTGATCGGTCAGCACCACAATAAGATGGGCATGGAAATATGGCCGTAGTCGCTTTGCCGCAATCACCAGAGAGTAGATCAGCTTCTGCATCCTTGCATATCGCGTCTCGGCATCATGCAGGACCTTGCTGATATAGTAAATCGGCTTGTGGGATCCGTCTTCATCTCTCCAAACAAGGACTGAACTAATGGCTTCATCTGAAGCAGAGAGGTATAAGTAGAGAACCTTGCCTTCTTGTGGTTTGGAGAGCAATGGCGGGGTCTCCAAGTATTTCTTCAACTCCTCAAAGGCAGTGAGACAGTCTTCGGATCATTCAAAGCCCTTTGACTGCCGGAGTATCTTGAAGAATGGAAGGCATTTCTCGGCTGACCAGAAAATGAATCTGCTTAGGGAGGCAATTCTCCCTATCAACTGCTGAACTTCCTTTTTGCAGGAGGGATGTCTCATATCCTTCAAGGCTTGAATCTTCTCAGGGTTCGCCTCAATCCCTCGTTTGGTGACAAGGAAGCCCAAGAACTTATCTGAAGTGACCTCGAAAGCACACTTTGCCGGGTTTAGCTTCATGCGGTAGCGCTGTAGAGCACTAAATGACTCTTCCAAGTCGTGGATGTGATCTTTCCGGAGGAGGCTCTTGACGATCATGTCGTCAACATAGGCCTCCATGTTTCTTCCCAGTTGCTTTTCGAATACCTTGTTGATCAACCTTTGAAACATTGCTCCGGCGTTCTTGAGGCCGAACGGCATCATCTTGTAACAGTAAAGACCTTTGTCAGTGACGAAGGCCGTCTTCTCCTCATCTTGTGGATCCATTCTAATCTGGTTGTAGCCGGAAAAAGCATCCATGAAGCTCAGCAACTGGTGGCCGGTAGTGGCGTCGACCAGCTGATCAATCTTCGGAAGAGAGAAGTTGTCTTTTGGGCAAGCCTTGTTGAGGTCTGTGTAATCGATGTAGATCCTCCACTTGTCGCTGGTTTTCTTCACCATTACCACATTGGCCAACCACTCGGGGTAGTGGGCCTTTCGGATGAACCCTGCTTTAAGGAGCTTGCCGACTTCTTCGTCCACGGCTTGCTGTCTTTCAGGAGCGAAGCTCCTTTTCTTCTGCCGCACTGGCTTGTACCCAGGGATAACTTCCAGTCGATGAGTGATTACTTCGGTGGGAATCCCCGGCATATCCGAAGCTGACCAGGCGAAGACGTCGGCGTTGTTTCTGAGGAAACGGATCAACTCCATCCTGGTTTCCTCATCGAGTGTACTCCCGATCTGCACAACTCTGGAGGGGTCTTTTTTTGTCAAAGGTACCAGGACAGTCCTCTCCATGGGTTCACCAAGGCTTGTGGTTGCATCCTTCGAATCCAGCTGATCCGGAGTTGTTGAATCATTGAAATGCCTGTCTTCGATCATCAGGCACTGTCGTGCTGTCCTCTGGTCTCTTCTAACTTTTCCGACATCGTTCCTGGTGAGGAAGCGTACCAAGAGGTAGTGAGAGAAGATCACGGTTCGGAACCTGTTCAAGGCATGCCGCCCCAGAATGATGTTGTATGCTGAGAGGATGCAGACCACCATGAAGTTGATCAGCAGTGTCTTTTGTCGAGGTTCAGTGCCAAGGGTTACAGGCAACACTATCTCTCCCTCGGCTTGAACTTGATTGCCCCCAAAACCGGTGAGCGGTACGGGAGATCTTCATAGTTGATGTCTAGGCAAACACATTTTAGAGAATGCATCGTAAATCAAGACATCAGTCGAACTTCCATTATCAACAAGGATTCGCTGTACATCATAATTAGCCACTATGGCCGAGATTACAAGGGGATCATCATGTGGGAGCCGAACTCCCGCAAGGTCATCGTCGGAGAAGAGGATAACGTTGTTGTCCTTAAGTCACTTTGGGGCTTCGTCCCCATCCCTTCCAGGTGGTGGGTCGGTGTATCATCCCTACACCTCCGTTGGTGGGCCTTTGATTTGGCAGTTCGGTCTCTTCAGGAGGTGGCTGGGGAACAGTAGCTTCCGATCGAGGTCCTTGGCGACCGAGATCCTTGGCGACCAATGTATTGCCCCAAATATCCTCTCTTAATAAGATCCTCGATCGCATCCTTCAGCTGGATGCATTCTTCGGTGTTGTAGCCGTGGTCCCGATGGAATCGGCAGCATTTGTTCCTATTCCTTATGGAAGAGGAGGCCTTCATGGGACAGGGCCACTGGAGATAATTTTCTTTCTCTATCTCCATGAGGATCTTCTCTCGAGGGAGGTTGAGGGAGGTGTAGGAGTCGAATCTTCCTTCCGATGCTCTAAGCCTGGGAGGACTTCTTCGGCGGTCTGTATATCTGCCGCCATTGTTATTGGAAGTTGGGGGAGCTTGTCCCCTGTTATTCTTCTCTTTTGAAGGGGGTTTCCCTTCAATCAGTCGTCAATTAGCCGCCTGCTCTTCAGCATCGGCATATTTCTGAGCCCTTGATAGGAGCTCAGCATAGCTTTTAGGGAACTTCTTGTCCAGGAAAAAGATAAGCCTGGAGGTACGAAATCCCTTCTTCAGCACAGACGTGGCCACGTGCTCCTTGAGATCGGGGATCTCAAGTGTGGCCGCATTAAACCTAGAGATGTAATATCGCAGGCTTTCTCCTTCGTTCTGGTGAAGGAGGAACAATGTGTCCGTATTCCGGGGAGTCTTGCGGCAGGACCTGAAATGCAAGATAAACAGTTTTTCTAACTCGAAAAAGAGTCAATGGTACCTGGGCGCAGGCTCGAGTACCACATCCGAGCAGCTTTCTTCAAGGTAGCCGGGAACATGAGGCAGCACATCGCGTCCGAAGCTCCTTGGATCATCATATGGGCCTTGAAACTGTCCAAATGGTCGAGAGGATTGGAGGTGCCGTCGTAGGATTCCATCTGGAGAACCCTGAAGTGCCGAGGAATAACTTCAGCCATAATACGGTCGGTGTAGGGTGGGCATAGATCACCCACAATCAAATCGTCGGGATCCTTCAGATCCCGCATTCTCTGTTCCCGCGCCTTCGCCATCTCCGATTCGATGGCTCTGAATCTCCCATCGTAATCAGGAGTCTGCTTTGGCACTCTCTCCACAGAGGTGGAGTCTTCAGAGGAGGGTGAGAGAGTTTGCCTAGGCCTTTTCCTTTTCTGTGGGGAATCGGCGGACCTAGGCAATCTCGAAGTTCGGCCTTCGGGAGAGGGCCGAGAACGGGGGGAGGGACGCGTAGAATCCTCCCGTGGGGCTCTCTTCCTTCGGGACCAAGAGCTATGTCTGGAGGCGGCCGGTGGATTTCCCATCGGAAAAGCTCTGTTCTGGAAGTCCTGAACCATGGCCGTTAGGTTGGTGACCTGGTTCACAAGGGCTTCAAACTGCTGTAGTCCCACAACTGTGGGAGGCGGGACGTCGTTCTCCCCAGGGAGCATGCCCCCCGGGATGGAGCACAACTTCAACTTGTAGAAGCTATCTGAGTCTTTCCTCTCGCCATTTCCCCTTGTTTAGGAGGGAGCCTAAAGAGTGCTGTGAAGCCCCCCACCTGGTGCGCCAATCAGTTGGCGTGGAGTTCTTGTATCGGCCGATCGGAGCCGCTGCACCGTAGTACCGCTCCCTGGTTCACCTGCAAAACAGGTCCCTTGCCAGAGTTGTTCCGGCGGGGGACACTCCGATGCCTAAGTTAGTGGCGAATCCCAGCCACAGAATGGGAGAGTGTCGAGAATATGAGGAAAAGGCTCTTAGAGTATGGGTGTATCTGTGAGTACCTCTCTCGAGCCATTCTTCTTACCACTATTTAAAAGGAGGCCTCCGGCCTGCGGCCCGCTCTTTTTTCGGTGATTATGGGGAGTAAATTTCTTCCATAATTGGCGATCGTGGGTTGTCATTAAGCGGTTCCGGCCAGATCGGAGGCGTGACAGCTGGGGTTGCGCGCCATGATCGTGGCATGTAGAGTGTCGGTTATAACCGTTGGTTACAGTTACCTATTTGGGCTAAATTGTGGTCCCATCTTCGGGTTTTCCCTTACGTGGGCCGAAGACTTGGTGTTTGCCCCGGGGCCGAAGATCGTGTTTATGGCAGAAACTGAAGAGCGTGTCTTCGAAAGTCGATGAGAAACTTGGTCTTCGGTCGGGGCCGAAGACGTCATCCGAAGTTCTGTCCTTCGGATGTTGTGGACCGGTGAGAAGTCTTGGGCCGCCTGCAGTTGGTCTAGCCTTTCCCTGGTCCGTAGTCCGGAGAAAAAAGCTCCAGCCAACTGAACCGGTGTTCGGTTCGTAGCTGAACCGGGATATCCCAACAATCGGCTTGGAAATTTCAACGCGGTGCAAGACAATCTCTGGGATGGAAGATTTTAGGCCTTACCCTAGAGTTATAGTACCGAGCAACCCGTTGTCTATACACAGCCATTTGAAGATGGGCTTTACAAATCAAGGTTGGCCCTTAATCGAACTGGGTTGCTTGACTCGTCATAGCACTCGATCCGCATAGTTGGGAGGCCTATCTTGACTAGTATTACCGCCTCGGTATCGAAGACTAAGTTGAAGGGAGTTTCATTTGTTGAGATTTGGAGAGTTGTATATTATACCTACAGCACACTAGGTAGCTTCTCGACCCATCTATCCTTGGTTTCATTTAACCTAGTCCCGAGCCCTTGGAGGATCGCCCAATTCATCACCTCTGCTTCCCCACCTCTGCTTCCCCGTTTGTCTGAGGATAGCTGACAAATGTGAACAAGTATTGGATATGCAACTTGATGTAGAATTTCTTGAATGTCCGGTTGTCGAACCATCAGTCGTTGTTAGTAATGATGGTGTGAGAAAATCCGAATCGACAGATGATTGACTTCCAGAAGAAGATCTTGACTCTACTCTCAGTGATGCATGCTAAGGATTTTGCCTCTACCCACTTGATGAAGTAGTTGATGGCGACAAGCAAGTACTTCCACTAGCCAGATACTGTAAGGAATGGACCAAGTATGTTTATTGTCCATTGAATAAACAGCCAAGGAGAAGAGAGCTGGGCCAGCTAAGTAGCTGGCTGCCACTGGATGTGGGCATGCACTAGCACTAGGAGCACTTCTAGACAAGATTTGTTGTGTCCTCTAGCATGGTGAGCCAATAGTGTCCTTATCTTGGTGCTTTATAGGCTAACAACCTACCCCCCAAGTAGTTTCCGTAGATGCCCCCGTGGATCTCCTGAAGGACGTAATTGGCTTCGATTAATCTCAGGCATTTGAGCAAGGGATACAAGAAAGACTTCCTATAAAGCTGTCTATCCAATAGCATGAATCGAGAAACTCTCTATTTCAGCAACCTTGCTTCTTCGGGGTTGCTGGGTAGGATGCCTTCAGTAACGTAATTGATGTACAGGTCCATTCAACTCGGCTCGTGGGTGACTTGTTGGACTTCCTCAATATTGTTGATGCTAGGGTTTCCAGGTACTCAACATACGTTCACCCGAGAAAATTGTCTGCTAAAGTCACGAGCCTAGAGAGTGTATCCACCTGAGCATTTTCATCCTAGGGGATGCGAAAATGTTGAAGTGTCAACATGAAGGTCCGCACTCTGTCAAGGTACTTAGCCATCATTGAGTCTTGAGCCTCGTACTCACCGGTGAAGACCCTTAGGCACTTTACCTTAAGTTCTTTTACTTGCTTCAGTCCTGCCAGCAAGCCCTAATACTCTGACTGGTTGTTGGTTGCCTTGAACAAAAAGTGCATTGCATACCTGGAGACCAACCCTTCCGAGTTTGTCAAGATGAGTCTAGCTCCTTTCCCTTGCAAGTTCGAGGCACCATCCACATGGAGAACCCAAGTCATCTTCGAATTGAATGGCTCAATAGGTAGCTTAACAGGTGCTTCTTCTAGCTTGTCATCCAACTACGTGTACTCGACCAAGAAGGTCAGCTAATACCTAGGCCTTCATAGATGACCTCAGACGATAGAAAATGTCAAATTTATTGAGCTTGATTGTCCATTTTGCTAACCGCCCAAAGCTATCAGGACGATGCAGGATAGCCTTGAGCAGTTAATAATTAAAGCAAAAATAATCTTTTTAGATTTGGAATATCTAGTCTCCGTGTCATGAAGTACTTTGCTGGTATGGTAAATCATTCCCTGGACACCTTTGTCATCCACTCGAATGAGTATGGAGCTGACCTCCACCAATAAAGTGGCCAGGTATAGGTAGAGTTCCTCTCCAATTTCAGGCTTGGATAGTAGCGGCAGTATTGCAAGAAACTTTTTCAGCTTCTCGAAAGCTTGCCAGCACTCCATCCAGGTGAAGTTGTGCATTTGGTACAAGACCTTGAAGAAAGATAGGCAGCGTTTGGCCGACTTGGATATGAACTGGCTGCAACTTGGCCCATTAGCTATTGGACTTCCTTCTTAGAGATCGGATGCCGCATGTCGAGTATCGTTTGGATCTTCTCCGGTTCTGCCTTGATACCCTGCCTGGTAACCATGAAGCCAAGAAACTTGCCGACTATGATGCCAAATGTGCATTTGCTCAAGTTCAGCTTCATTTAGTAATGGTGGAGGTTGTTGAAGGCTTCCTCTAAGTCAATGATGTGATCAATTTTTTTGATACTTTTAACGAGCATGTTATCAATATAGACCTCCATGTTTTAATTGATTTGATCCTTAAAGATTTTATTAACTAGTTGCTGGTAGCTGGCCCCTTATTTTTCAGACTAAAAGGCATTACTTTACAACAATATATACCTTTGTCGATCATAAAGATGGCGGTCTTCTCATCCTCGGGGGCCATCCTGATCTAATTGTAGTACGAAAAGGCATCCATGAAGCTAAGTAGCTTGTATCCGAATGTTGCATCGACTAGCTGGTCTATCTTTGATAGAGAGAAGCTATCCTTCAGGCATGTCTTAAAGAAGTCGATATAGTCGATACAGATCCTCACTTCTCACTGACTTTCCTGACCATGACAATGTTAGTGAGCCGGTCGGGATTTGGGCTTCTTGGATGAATCCAGTGGTGAGGAGCTTGTCGACTTCTTTGTCGATGGCCTTCCATCTCTCAAGTACGAAGCTCCTCTTCTTTTGGAACAGACTTGTACTTGGGATCGATGTTCAACTTATGAGTCATCATCTCTGGGCGGATCCCTGGCATGTCCGACACCGACCAGGCAAAGATATCCAAGTTAACCTATAGGAAGTCAAGTAGTTAGTTCCTTTCCTTCTCTAACAGAAAAGCTCCGAGTTGGATTGACTTCATTGGGTTGTCTTCTAATAGGAAGAAGAGTAGCTATTCAGCTGGTTCACCTCTCTTCTCCGGCTCCTTCTAGTCTAGTTGCTATGTAGTCGGCACTTCTCTTGCCCTTTATACCTTGGGCATCATTTGGAAAGCTGCTGGTCTCCACGCATCTCACCAACTTTGTCCCTAGTCAAGAAGCAAACAAGAAGGTGCTTGGTTAAGATAACCGCATCTAGCTAGTTCAGCCTAGATCGTTCGAGTATGACTTATGAATGTCACGAGGATAAGCTTTGCGGCAGTGGAGTTGCTGCTATGATCAGGAGAGTGATCTCTTCTCCAACCATGACCGAATCCCTGGTGAAGCTGACTAGGGGTACAAAGACTAGTTTGAGAGCAAGTTTATCCAAACAAAAGCATTATAAAAAAGAATATCAGCAGAACTTCCATTATCAACCAAGATTCTTTTTACATCATGCTTCGCTATCGTTATGGACATGACAATAGCATCATTATTGGGGTTGTGGATCCTAGTTAAGTCCCCATCAGTAAAAGGGATTATAGTTTCAACTCTTCCCTCTCCTCTCGGCCTCTTAGAGGTACGCACTGTCCCCCAGGATATCATGTCAACTTGCCCTTCAATCGACTGATTGTCGATCTCGACCTGAATCAACTGCTGGCTAGGATTCTGGATGGCAATCCGAGCTTCTCTATGAATGTACCTCCTAAGATTGCCATGCTAGATCAAGTCTTCAATTTCCCTCTTCAAATGGTAGCACTGCTCGGTGTCATAACCATAGTCCCAATAGAATTGATAGTACTTGCTTTTGTCATGGGTGGTAATGGCTTTAGTGGACGAGGCCTTCGTACGTATTGCTCATCCTTTATCTCTATCAAGATCTTAGCTCTGAGAGCAAGAAGGGAAGTGTATTTACGATTCATACTGCTGAAGTCCTTTTTTTTTTTGATAATATGCAGAAGGGATGAGGGGAATAAATCTCGGTGTAGCTACCCCTACAGGCCATTGTCCCGCCAGATAATGTTCGATGCAAGATGCTTAGATTCGCACAGACTTTCTCCACCTAAAGGTGAGTACGTCACCTGACACCACTAAGGCACCGGCTAGTAGAACGGAGACAAAGAGGGAGACCGTGACCTCTCACTCACACCAATGGTCATGGGCTCCAGGAAAATTTCTGGATTTAATCGAATCACCGCTAAGATCATGCCTCGAACCTGCAACCGGTTGGTAGTAAGGCAAAGTCCCTACCAACCAGGCTACCGCCTTAGCGATGCCGATGAAGTCCTTTGGCTTGGAGTCTTGTCGGCAGGATGAGTCGGGCTTCTCTACTCAGGCTCCACTTGGCTCTCCCTAGGCTGCTTCTTCTAGAATTTCCTGCCTATCTCCCTCCGGGTGAGGTCCGCCTCATCTATGCAAATCTACTTATGCGCACAAGTTAGCAGCTCCAAATAGGACCTCGAATGCTTTTTATCCATAGAGCAGGTGAAGTAGGAAGTGTGGAATCCTCTCTTCATGGCTAACATGGCCACAGACTGGTCCAGGTTGTACACTTCTAACATAACCAACTTGAATCGGATCACATAGTCTCTCAGGGATTCTCTATCCTGCTAATGGATGGAGAAGAGACTATCAGTCTCACGTGGCACCTTCCGGTAGACATCGAAGTATGCCATAAACTACTTTTCCAGCTTCTTGAAGAAGTTTATGCTCCTCGGCTTAAGTCGGGAACACCAGGCTCAGGTTGCCTTGCAAAGAGTTGCTAGAAAGGCGATGCAAAGGAGGGTGTTGGTAGTATCCTGGACTTGTGTTAGAACCTTGAAGCTCTCCAAATGGTCCAGCAGATCGGTGGTGCTATTATATGGATCTAGCTGGGACATCTTGAACCGACTTAGGATCGGCTCCTCCAAACTCAACGAGTAAGAAAACAAGCATCATAACCCATTTGCTCTGCAGGTCGGCAAGCTAGCGACTAAGGTCATCTAGCATGCAATCGTACTCATCAGGGCGTTGTTCGGTCAGGCACTAAATAGCATCATCGATGGACTCCTCTTCAGAAGACTCAGGAGTTGAAGTAAGTGAGGATCGGGGATGCTCATGCTTAGGCTCTTGCCCTGATCATCGTTCTTGGTGGAAGGGACAGGCTCGGCACGTGTAAGAGACTACGATCGGTGGACGGCTCGATGTGGTTGAGATCTTCCTTAGGGGCCCGATGACTCTCTCGGTGGGGTGGAGACAGCCGGTGGTGAGAGGTCCGTTGATGGAGACTTCCCATGGGAAGACTGGTGACTATGGAGTGCGGCAGCAATGGGGATAGTCGGGGTCTCTGGTTGCTATTGCATAGCCACAGATCGCTGCTACTTTTGCAATTCCTGGACCGTCATTACCAACATTTGGACTTGCTATATGAGGGTGATGAGCAAGTCCTGCTAGATCACTAGCGATCGAGGCGATGGAGCAAGGGGCTCCACTTCTTGGCTATATCGTTCATCACAATGCGATGGGTTCCCAACACGACCGGTGGAAGCATCTTGTACATGCTTGACCACTATAGCTCCAAGCTCTGGTGACTTGATACTAGCTATGTCGCTAGCCCCTACCTAGCATGCCAATCTGTTGCTGTCAAATCGCCCATCACTGAGCTCCGGTGATAAATTGGAAGTGCTCCAATCTTCTTCGGGAATGGGGGAAGCTCCTCCTGGTTGCTCCGCTACAATGACCTGCAAAAAGGTCCCTAGGTCAGGATTACCGGTAGAGACACTTCGATGCTTAAGTTAGCAGACAAGAAATGAGAGGCTACAGTGACCAAAGCTGAGAGTTGGTGGTGGTTCGGTGAGCATGTGAGAGGTCGCTTGTAGGAACAAATGGAATGTATGTCAAAAACGTACTTGGCTAGAGGTCCCTCTTACCTATTTGTATGGTTATGTGGTATAACAGAATGTCATTATAGAGGTATCCATCTCTGACAGGCGTAACAAACTTGGCTGAGGTGGCAGGATCATGTCTTTCAGGATCTTCATTGTTAGCATCTTTTTATTATAGTATCAGGATCTGTTGGGATCTTGTCTGCCATGACTCATGCCGGCACAGTTATGATCAAATGGGCTGATGGCTTCTTGGGCTTCATGGGTCTCAAGGGAAGGGACTTGGCTGCGAACCAAGGCAAGCTTAGTCGGCCAGTCTGACTAGCTAGTCGGCACTGAGCAGGGAGTCAACAGGCATGCACAAGGAGGTGCCATGCTAGTCGACGTTGATGGATCATCGCTACTCGGCATTGAAGTAGCTATTGATCCTGAAGGGGTTAGCTAGTTAGTGGGCCCCACTACTGGTCCTTTCTTGGTGAACAGCTAGTCGGTTCCGATGTCTTTGTCCTAGTCGGTTCCGATGTCCTTGTCCTTGTCGATAGCTTGGTCACTTCGAGTTGGGTGCCTAGATCCACCATAGCCGGTGGTGCCACCGGTGATTCGGGAAGTTGCCGAGGTCATGTTAGCAATTGCCACATCATATGCCATATGAATCATGAATCAGCCATGGCACCACCCACTATTGGTTCCCTAGCAAACCGAGTTGTTTCTTTCTTATGTACCACTTTACATACTACACCTCAGGACATATATGAGTATTGGCACCATTATTTAGAGAAATATAATGGTTTATTTTTATGGGTGTACGAGGGATTGGGGTATCTTGAAATTTTATGATTAGTTTCCGTATGATTTTTTAGAATTTATTTTATCGTTGTTTTAGGATTTATCTTATTTTTAGGATTTAGGTGGATTAGTTTAATTTTAATAGTTTGAATGTTTAGGATTGAGTTAAGGTATCAGGATATCAGATATCTCAGAGTAGCCTATTTATTGTTTTACCGATCAAATAAAAAAATTATTATTATGATGAAGACTAATAATTCTTTTCCCTAGTTTATAATCTTGATCGGGGCATGTTCCCCATCACCACATTTTTTATGGTGATCAATGCAGCATTTTTCCAGTATAGACTATTCAAAATCTTTCAGATAATTAAGGGAACCAAACCAAATTTGTAATGTGAGGAGGGCAATGACGATGACATATCAAGAGGAACAGATAAGATTTTAATGATTTGTATTGAAGTAAAATGCTAGTTAACAACCAAAACATAGTTTTTTTCATTGTAAGGAATGAAAAAGTGGCATCTGCTTAGGAGAGAGGTGCCAATGGATGGATCAAAGTCCGTTAGGCATATCAGCTAGATTTATTTATTTGTTTGTATATTTATTTACTACTTTTGGGGTACAATTCTTGTATTTTTTTCATCTTTGTGTGTACATGGGCAGAGGTGGTGCTTGAGAGAAGACTAACATATATCTTTTTAGATAAACCTAGTCAATATTAGCAGAAGTACAGCAATCATGAAACTCGGCAATGAATTCCAAACATGTATTCGAGCAGTCAATAATTATATGTGTCATGAACCAAGCCGTTCAAGTCTATACTCAAACACCTTGTGTGCACTATACTATAAAATTCTTCCCATGAGAAAGAGAACAATGATCAGACAAAAAGTCTATTACCTAGTTGTGAGCCAACAAGACGCAGGTAGAGATCCTCTCCTCCACTGCTAACCATTGCAGCATCGATCAATTCCCTCATCCAAACCAGGCACCGTGATATGTTATCAGTCCCCATGCTCAAATTAGCAAAGGCATAAGCATTACAAGAACAATTGGCAATACATTCAGCTTCGCATTCTCCGACAGTCTTATTCCTTAGAAACAAGAACTGATCTGGCAATTTCATGCCGCTAAGAATAAAAAACTCATCCCCATTTCACCATTTCAAAGCTGTTTTTCTGACACAACCTCCTGAAAAATTTTCTCGGTTCCATTCACGTGGAAAATTTGGCTCAAAGCCTTCCAAACACTTGCATGTTGGCAGGGATTCAGTATGATCACAATACCCAAAGGGACCGCAATGCCCATATCTGTCACACGTGATAGAAGGCACTGCTGCGGCAATGCTCCAATTATTCAATCTGTAATCCCATCCAATGAGTTGAAGTTGGCCTGAATAGTCTAGTTTGTACCTAGTATTCGACGATCCATCGGAGAGACTAAATGTCATGTAAATCTCGTCCTCAGTCATTATGATGGCCATATATGTTATGTAGCTGGAATTTGTCACTTGAGCTCCAGCAAACATTTTCCCATTCCACACCGAGCTTCGCCAGTAAATCTCGGAACCCTGCCATGTGAAAAACTGGAGAGAAGTGTTAGGATCTGCACCCATAGAGAAGTTCCCCGGGGAGGGGTCCTGTGGATCTTTCCAGGATATTAACCTCTTGGTTTTGTGGGCCTTGTGTGCCAATTCAAGCTTCATGTCAGCGAGCCAGGTGTCGGCAGGGTGATCAAAACACTGCCATAAAATGGTATCGCCGCCTTCTCTAAGTTCAAGATTGCCGTTATTCAATAGAACAACGGCCGGGGTACTATTTTTTGATGAACCAGCGCTCTTGACATTTGATGACCAGAAGACACTA
The DNA here is from genome assembly GCA_021397845.1 of Areca catechu. Classification (NCBI taxonomy): domain Eukaryota; kingdom Viridiplantae; phylum Streptophyta; class Magnoliopsida; order Arecales; family Arecaceae; genus Areca; species Areca catechu. The sequence goes on from CM038050.1 coordinate 126,791,979, forward strand.
CCATTTGAACCCATGATAAGGAGATTGCTGTCGTTTGAGATTGTGAGAGTCGCCGAGGGGTCATCGATCGGTTTATCTCTGTTGGCAACCCAAACGATTGTTCTTGGACCAATGTTGTTGTACCATACACAAAGGTAAAAATTAGAAGGCGAATCTCCGAGAGAGAAGAAACCCAGAGCAAACGCTCCGCCATCGGAGACTAAGGTCCCGTTCAGGGAAATGGATTCGCCAAGAGATAGTCGATCATCTGAAGCGCAAAGGAGTAGATGAGATAACGATGATAACAGGAAAACCGGGAACCACTCCATTACACTTCTCTTTCTTTGCTATATTATTCTTTATGCCACAATTAATCGCTGAGCTAAGCAAGATAAGATCGTATTTAAAGGTCTTCCGCGTCTCTCGCGAAGAAGACTAGAAATTTCGGGTAAACATTAGGGTTTCAACTTTGACAATGCTCCGGTCTTTTCGTTATGCTATGGTGAGAAAGCATGTATATACAAACGTATTTTTTTATTATTAAATTATATTAAAATAAAAATTGATAATAATTTTGATATAATTTAACCATAGAAAGTATATGCGAACGTGCGAACGGGCTCTCCAAAGCCCAACTCCTTGATTAAGGTGTCAAATCGCAGTTGATGGGGCCAAGTTCGCGCGTCCCGTTCGGACCAAACAATTATAACACGAAGCCACGTATCAATGATGTGACTATATATATTTCCTTCGTTTACAAGAGGGCTAGGCTCCAGTTAATTAAAGAATTCTTAGATATCAAGCCAGCTTGCATTAATTAATTTAGGAAGAGAGTTTGGTTTGTACCTTTCACCTGCAAAAATGATTAATCATCATTTGCAACATTAGATTGTAATTTAGATAATTATTAAAACCTCCGATATCCCTTTCCACCTATCAATACAAATCAAAAAACAGATACTGTACTTTAAAAATTATATAAAAATATAATCGAATGATTTTCATCATATGAAAAGATTAATCATTTTTTGGCATAGAAAATATGACCCGTGCTTTTTGAAGGAAAGTTATTTTGTCTGCTACGGTAGTTTTGTTAAAAGTTCTGGCCAGAAACAAAGTATCACGGTGACTATTATGAAAGATCCAAGTGGAATATGCATTGATAGACACAAAAGGGACCGGGGTTTGTAGGGAATTTTTTTTTTTTATGAGATAGAAATGTTATTATTTAACGTAGATGAATCAGGAGAAACCAGGATGGGTCCAAGCAAGGGCAAATTACATTATAGATGAGACTCATGTAGGAGACACGGTTATCCAAGAGTCTCATTTCTTGATAATAATTTTAATTTTCAAGATTACATGGCTTTTTCTTAGGTGCATCGAACATCCGATGGACACTAAAAAATGGACTAAAATGCTACATATCCTATATGCATGACTCATTTATTGGCCCAGGTGGAGTTCATGTGGCATTGATCAATAGCGCACGGCATATGCGATGTAAAACACGTGTGATCTAGAGCACAAGATGTCATTCAAGCTAGAACGTGATTAAATTATCTCCAATCCCTCTACTTTTTGGATTTGTTTTCAACTTGATACTCTGGTTTATGGAAAAAACTTTTTAAGTCAGTCCCTTAAAAAGCCAGGTGTATAGACTTAATTTCAGCAAGATTTTGAAACTCAAATCTAGTCATGAGCCAAATTAGTCTCAAATCTGCCTCAAGAATTTCGGCCAAGCCCTTCTTGGCTGTGAGAAAATTTTTGAGCCAAATTTAATTTAATATAGGTCTAATTGCGATAAACCATATTCCATCATATTTGGTCTTTCACATGTTTGAGATTGATGAGTTTTAAAATTGAGCTTCAACCTAGATTATTTCAAGCCAGTCTTTATTTTAACCAGAAAAATTAATTTGGTCCATGGGTAAATTCTATTCACCAGCAAACTATGAGCATCCACCTCTTATTTCCCACATCTTATATGCCCCTCTATGTTCTTTGGGATCATATCTATTAGTGCCGAAATCTGTCAAGAACTAGAGATACTAGAGCAGGCAGTAAGAGAAGGTCTCTGGGAGGCAGGACTTACAAAAAAACCATAGCTAGAAGGTGTTCTAGCAAGAACCCTCCAATGCTCAAGTTAGATTTCTAGTACAACATATGAGAAGTGTGAGCAAAATTTTTGCATACCTTTGAGGCTTCTAGGAAGCCTCTTTTTATAGGCAAGAGATATGGATAATTTTGAGATGAAAAGATCTCAGTGAATTTGGTAAGACGTGACAAGACTTATGATCCTATCATGCAGGCCATTAGGGGATCTTCTTTAATTAGAATATTATCTTTTGTGTGAATTTAGTCATATGTCTTAATGGCAACATTGATCACTATATGGATTCAGCCATGCTCTCCTTGATTATGAAGATATGGCAGCATGGAATATGATGTGACCTTCTGGTCATGTTAACTAAGGATGGAAATTCGCATCGGTCATGCTAACCTTTGGAAGGTTTATGTAAAAATATTATCTAAGGATCCACTCATCATTAGACACAATAATTAAGGATTGGTCTAAGCACTCCTATCAAAGTCAAGGAATGGTCGGCTAGAAGATGCTTAATCGGATTACGCTGGTCAAAAGTAAAATGTGCTGATAGTCTTCAAAGGACTGATCTCCTTATCAGTCGTTGCTGAGTTTGGATCATGCAAAGGCCATTAGTGGGTGATACTCAGCTAGGTCTAGTTTGTCAAGAAAGTTGCTTTTTCTTAATAAGGGGTCGATTAGATAATGGGACCACCCATTCATTGAACATGTGATTGGATCATGAATATCATGGAGTATCAGAGCTAGGAGGAAATCATAAACTAATTAAGGATCAAATCTAGCAAATGGTCACGAATACGCAAACCTTATTTGATGAATGATCGGTAGGCATGTGGCAAGGGTGACTGATCAGGCTCACTGACTCGGGTAGATCCAATTCGATGAATAGTCGACCAATAGGTATCAGGGCCATCTGACTAGGCTTGTGATACTTGAGCCTCATATCCTTGGTTCAATCAGGATTTTTCCTAACAAATACCCCCTACTCCCTAGTCCGAGATCTGGTTGGATAATGAAAGTATCTGCGCTTAAGAGATGCCAAGGACATGAAGGGTCCTCCCAATTGAAGGGTCGTACATGACTTTTGAAGCAGATCTAAGTGGGTAAATGTAATCATGGGCTCTAGTTTGTGGGTTCAGCAGACACCTTGGCTATTGCGTAGCATTAAATTTTGGTGACTGATGGCTGTAGAGAACCAAAAGGGGGCTTGCACTTGGCATGTACTAATCGACCTAAAGCAATCAAGGATTTTTGAAATCCTATCATTTCCAATTATAAAAGGGGGTGCCTTCACCTCTTTTTATTCTTCACATGCTTTCTTCTCTTGCTTATCCTTATGCTACCTTCTCTTTCTCAAGCCACCAACATCTAGCTCTCCCTCTTTCTTCCCTCATTTGTTTTCCCCATCAAGCATCTTTTCAAGTGATTCTATCTCATCTCCGGCCATCCCCATCTTCTACTTTTTCATTTTCAGGTTGGTTTCTGCCTTCTTCCCTTGTTTTTTTCTTTTTTGTCCTTCATTATCATGACAGATTGTGGGGGTTCCAAAAGTGAAAGGTCATCGAATGAGGAGAGGGATCTTGGAAGGGTAGGGTAGAAGAACCCTAAAAATCTGAGCAAGTGATGCATCAAATCGAAGACCTCAGGGCCCGATGCATACCAGTCTATGCTAGGCTTGGACGACTTGGCTCTGATCTAAGTTCATTATAGGATCTTAAGGGAGTTTGATTTGGAACTCCCTAACTCCGATGCCTGAGTGAAAACCCCATCCTCGAGTCAACTCGAAATATATGAGGAAGCATTCCAAGCATGCCTAAGGCTTCCTTCTTTCCCCAATCTTCTTAGATTTTATAAGATTTTCTTGTATATAGTTACCCTAAATTTCCTTAGGCTTGTCTTGGATTTCCTATTCATCTGCATCTTAGCTGAGGTTTAGCCTTCCACTTCTTTGTTTCATTTTTTCTATACCATCAAGAGGCACCTGCATGCTAAAAGCTGGTGGTATGTCTCCACTTAGAAGGGGTTTCTCCTCTGATCAAGGGTACTCTTCCACCATTCATGGATGGAAGGAGGGTTTTTCTTCGTGTCATGTTCAACTATAGATAGTTGGGACCCATTAAGCTGAGGTTGGCCAAAGGCTATTCAAGCCCCAAGAATGGATGTCAAGGAAGAAAAGAGCTTTAAGGTCCTTAAAAATTTCAAGCTTCCCTCCTTAGGAAACTTCTATCTAAGGATGCCCTCTCCTGTACGGGGCTTAGCTAGGCCAACCCCAAGGAGTTTAGGGTCACTCGTACATTTTGCTTTATTTTCTTTCAATTATCTTATTTTTGACTGATGGCATGTGATTTTAGATATGAGGTCTAAGGATCCGGCTAAGTTGAAATCATTCCTTCTCCAAAAGAGGAAGGATTGGATTGCCATGACTGCACCAAAGAAGGTGAGGACTGTGAGGACAGGTTCGAGGAATGTCTTGACGAAGCATGCCATAATTGAAATCATCTTCGAGACCTCTGCTCTATTGCCTCCACCCACTTTGATCGCTCTCCCTTCTATGACCCTAGCACTGACCACCTAACCATCATCCTCTAACATTCCAAGTGGGCTCACTCCTCAGGAGGTCATTCAACTTAGAGGCTCCTCTAGCGGACATCCCTTAGAATACTACCATCCATGACTGGAGGGTCGTATAGGAACTAGTCGAGAGGACACTATTCCTGGTGGAGCTAGAGCGGATTAAGGAGCTGGGCTCAAGTAGCGTGAGGAAGGTTTCAGTGACCCTCATACATCAGGTATACTTTCTGCCAACTCTGATTCCTTTACTCATGTCTCTCCTCTTTTTCTAACATTCAGTCTCCATGTGTAGCTATTGCATTTTCTCATCGCCTTGATGAACCAATCAATCATTGGGGAGAAGGTGATCGAGCAACAAAAAAAGGCTAAGGGCACCACTATGGAGGCTCAATAGATAGATGAGGCTGTAAAGGCCAAAGTCAAGCAACAGAAGGGGGTGCTTGCAAAGATCGTGGCCGACTTGATCTTGAAGAAGAAAAAGATGGGAGCAGAGGCTATGGTGTGAGCTTAGGTGTGGTGCCACAAAGTCCTAGGAAGCCCAGAAGAGGAGCCATGAAAACCTGGAGGTCAACACCAAGGAGAGCCAGGACCAAAAGCCAAATATTTAGCATTAGTAGGAAGGTAGTCGACATGGCTACCGAATATTTAGTTGATGGATTGTATCATGCCATCAAGTAATCAGCTATCATGCCAACTACCAAAAAACATGCTTCTATCTATGGGATTTTGTCATCGATAGTCAACATGGATGTCAACTACTGAGGGGGTAGCCAACTATCATGCCGACTACCTTAGAGAAGTTTACATGGATGGTTTTTCCCATAGGTCCTTTGTTCAAACTTGATCCTGGAATCTTGGGACTCGGGTCTATGGGTCCCAAAGATTCTAATCCATATATTTGGACTAGGGATTGAGTCCAAAGGATGAGTGCATGACAAGACATAGATATACATGGGCTTGGAGGGGTGCAATCACTTTGGATTAGCTATTTGGGAGTTTTGTTGATTTTGGGCTTGATTCAATTTTGTATAAGTATATATATATATATACAATGTAAATTAGTCAAAGAATATAATGTAATTAGAATAAACTCTTTTTCCCAAAGAAGTGTGCATCTTTCTTCCTCTCCTTTCTTCTTTTCTCAGAAATGCTAGGTTTCCTTGTAGCATGGACATTCTATCTTGATCATAGATTTTGCAATGATTTTTTTTTGGTTGCTACTTAATCCTAGGTTTTATGCATGATCATTTTTCTTGAAAATTAGTATCAGAGCCAAGATTTTGCATGGAGGAAAGAAGGAAGGCGTTCAGCCATAAAAATTATGTAGCACCATGTTTGTCTCAAGTTTACCCAGTTTCTTCTTTGCAGTGATTTCCATAGTTTGGTAGAGGGTTTTCTACACAAAGAAGGGTTGAAGGGAAGGTTGGAAGGAGGATCAAGGCTAGGTTTTTTATCTCTTATTAGGGCAGTTTTTTTGGTGTTTGGATGTAAAAGATTAGTTTTAGGATTGATTGCTTGTTTGTTTGTGGTGGCATCAAGTGGTTTCAAGATAGATTTTGAAAAGTATGATGGAAAGGAAAACTTCACCCTATGGCAATAAGAGGTGAAGGATTTGCTAGTTCAAAAGAAGATCTACAATGTCTTGGTTTGAGAAAAAGAGAAAAAGATCAATGTCAAGGATTGAAAAGAGTTGCAGGAGATTGCATTCAACACTATATGGATATGCTTGTCCAATTAGGTGTTACCAAAGGTTTGTACAGAGACTACTACAAAGGGACTTTGGTTTAGATTGGAAAATACTTATATGAGAAAGAACATAACTAATAAGCTGTGGTTGAAGAAGCAATTATACAATTTGAGGATGCCTTAGGGTAGAGACCTCATTGCCCACATTCAGAGGTTCAACCAGGTTTGCTTAGAGGTTATGAATATGGATATGAAGATAGATGAGGAGGATTGAGCTTTATTGTTACCATGTTCTTTACCAAGTTCATATGATCATCTAATTACTATCTTGGTATATAGAAAGGAGACCCTCAACTATGAAGTAGTAGGGTGCTCAAGTCAAATGAGCAAAGAGAGAAGATTCGCAAGGGGAGCCTGAATTTGAAGGTGCTTATTATGAATGAGAGGCAAGGGAGACTGAAGGAAAAGGGTAAGTTTAAATCCAAGGATAGATCAAAGTTTCAAGACCAAAAAAAGCCTAGAAATATTTCAAGTATCATCAAACTAGATACTTAAAGAGAAATTATCCTTTTTGAAGTCAGAGAAAGGGAAGGCCAATAGCAGTGGTGCATACGCATCTGAGGAAGTGGGGATTATCTACTAGTGGTCTCAGATGGTTTCTCAGAGTTCGACATTGCTTGGACACTAGATTCAGCATGCTCACACCACTAAACATCTCATTGAGAGTGGTTTGACAACTATTATAAGTCCGATAGAGATATTATAAGCCTTGGAGATGATAACCCTTGTATAGTGGTTGGAGTTGGCACAATTAGGATGAGGATGTATAATGGAGTCATTAGAACTCTGTCTGATGTAAAGCGCATCTCGAAGCTAAAGAAGAATCTTATTTCTTTAGGCTATTTAGAGAAGCAAGGATATGCTTTTAGTAGCCAGCTAAGTAGTGGATGTCTAAAGATTTCCAAGGGGGCTTTGGTGGTGATGAGAGGGAGAAAGATAAGTAACATTCTCTAATGGATGGAGGGCTTCATAGTTTCCGATAGTGTAGAGTGCTTGCAGCGGTTCAAGAGAAATAGTTGGTGTATCAGTTATGGCACTATTAGATGGGTCACATGAATGACAAGGGACTCATGGAGCTAAGTAGGAGATGTCTAATCCCAACTATGAAAAAGAAACGAAATGACTTGTTTGAGCTTTGTATCTTTGGCAAATTGCATAAGGTAAAGCCTTGTATCTTTGCTAGTAGCACCACGTGGAGTGGGGGTGTACTTAATTGGGAGAACTCGGATGTCTGGGGACTAACCCTTGTTTTTGCTAGAGGTGGGGTGAGGTACTTTATTATATTCATTGATGATTTCTTATAGAAGCTCTAGATTTATCTGATAAAGAAAAATTAGAAGTATTTGGATAGTTCAAAGCCTAGAGAGCTAAAGTTGAGGAGACAAGAAGACAAGTTAAGTGTCTTAGGTTTAATAATAGAGTAGAGTATCGAGCCATGAGTTCAGAAGCTACTATAAAGAGAATAACATCAAATGCCATTACATAGTGAGGATGACTCTCCAGCGGAATTATGTTATAGAAAGGATGAACCGGATACTAATTGAGAAGCCCATGAACATAAGGCTACAGACATCACTTCCAAAATCTTTTTAGGGTGATGCAATAACTTTTGGATGTTTTCTTGTCAATAGGTTTCCTCATTACAAGCTAAATGGAGGCATTCCAGAGAAGGTTTAGAGTAGAAAGAAGGTGGAGCTTGGCCACCTCGAGGTTTTCAGTTACCCGACCTATGCATAGTGTAGACAATTGAGAGAAGCAAGTTGGATCTAATGTCTCAAAAGATGATATTCATTATGTATCCACTGAGACTCAAGGGGTATCTACTATGGGATTTCAGGTCATAGAAGATATTGAGTAGTAGGGATATGGTATTTGATGAAAAGAGCATCTTGGAAAGATTAGGGAATTCAGATGGAGCTGTAGAGGCTATACTGGATAATGGTTTACAGTAGTTGCAGTTTAGTGATGTGCCATTTACTTCCATGTATAAGGGTGTTCCTGTTAAGGTGGAGTTAGGTAAGAGAATTTCCACACAAGTGGAAGACTAGTAGGGTGAGCCAACTATTTAGGTAGAGATGCAAGAGGAGCCATAAACATCAGGTGCTAGATATGTACCAATGGGAGTAGTATTGCACAAGCCCAAGCAAACTATCCATAAGTTAGTTCGATATGGCATTGATGAGACCATCTCCTATACTCTCATTACTTCAAATGGAGATCCAAAAAATTATGTAGAAGCTATGGAGAGTTCTAATAGTAGATCATGGATGCAGGCCATGATGGTGGAGGTGGAATCCTTAAAGAAGAATAAAATATGGCAGTTGGTGGATCTTCCTAGAGATGCCAGGTCCATTAGCCCATAATGGGTATTCACAAGGAAGGAGGCACCTTCAAAGCAAGATAGAGTGAGATTCAAGGCAAGGCTATAGTAAAGAGATACTTACAGAGGGAAGGGATAGACTATATTGAAGTATTCTCTCCTGTGGTACACCATTTTTCAATTCAGGTGCTTCTGTCTTTGGTGGTGGAGCATGGTATAGAATTAAAGCAAATGGATGTAAAAACAATTTTCTTACATGAAAGTTAGGAAAAGATTTCATGAGACAGCTTGAGGGTTTCATGTAGATTGGATTGGAGAAGGTGTGTACTCAAGAGATCACTATAAGGTTTGAAGCAGCCACCTCAACAATGGTATCAGAGATTTGATGCCTATGTATTGAGCATTGGTTTTCATAGATATGATCATGACACCTCTATATATGTGAAAGATGTGGATACCAATGAGACCTTATACTTTCTTCTATATATGGATGACATGCTTATAGGTAGTAGGAGTGTTGAGGCTAAACTTATTATCATTTACATTTAAAATGAAAGATTTGTGTTGCCCAGGTGGCTTTCCCAAGAGGGGGGTGAATTGAGAATTTAAAAAATTTCAGCAATTATGTGCTTTTGAAATCCCTGTTAAAGTGTTAGGTGCTGTGATAAATCAATTAACTACAGAAACAAAAATAAATCAAAGAAGCACAACACAAATACACAAAAATTATAATGGTTCGGAGCAACCAGCTCCTACATCCACTACCTAAGATTATCACTTGGGATTTCCACTATATCTTCCACTGGAATACAGTCGGATTGTTTTAAATAGGCTCACAATCCAAACCTCTACACTTTGGTTTTACCGGGATCACCAAAGAAACCCAACTTGGTTTTACCAGGATGACCAAGAACCCAACACTTGGTTTTTAACAAAGGCTCACCAAGAATCTATTTGGTTTTTCAATCGGGCTCACCAATAATCCAATAATTCAAAAATGAATTGAAAAGAAAAGCAACAGAATGACAAACAAATTTTTTGTCGAGTGGTTGTCGATGCAGCTAGAGAGAAACCCACTTGAATGCACTTGAATGCACTTTAATTGCTTTTATTGCTTCTTTACCAAGTACTTCAAGCTTCAGATGAGAGTTGGTGAAGACTTGAAGGCTGTCTTGAATGCTCTTAGTGCTCTCTTCCTTGTTGGTAGGTTGGATATTCAATAAAGCATTGATTCTTTGAAGAACATTCTAACTCTTGCTTCAAGGAAGTTCAAATCTCTTAAATATATAGTTTTGTACCTTTTTCAAATGATTTTAGTCGTTGTAAACCATTGGGATGTGACATTTGATCGTTGGAGCACTTTTTGGATTCAAATTTTGAGTTTTGGAACTAGCCGTTGCAAGTCTGAAATTGACCTTCGATTCGACTCGGATCACTCGAGTCGGCTCGGATCCTCAGAGGAGTTCTGGTTGAGTCAACTCTCTTCAATCCAGTTGGCTCGCTTGCATAGTGTTTTGATTCTTCACTCTATAAGAGTCAGCTCGTCTTGATTAGAGTTGGCTCGGATCCTCAGGCCTTCAAAATGTCTGTTTGGATGAGTCGACTAACTTCTACTTTAGTTGACTTGAATGGCTGTTCTGCTTAGAAACAATTTTCTGGACTCTGGAGGAGTCGGCTCAAACTTATGAAGAGTCGGCTTGGATGTCTGATCGTGTGATAGAGTTGGCTCGGACTTCCTTTAGGTCGGCTCGCTTGTTTGATTCAAGAAAACAACACTCTAGACAAGTCAGCTTGGGTCCCTTAGAGTCGGCTCGGATATCTGCGCGCCAAAAGTTTCATGTGTGCCATGTGCCAAAGTTGGCTCTCTTCTTCCTCGAGTCAGCTCGGATGAAAGTTTCAATGATTTTCTCAGTCTTTCTCCAGATTTCATCCAGCAAGTCTTCAAGCTTCAAGAAGTCTTCAATTCCAACAGGTTTCCAAGAAACCAAAAGCTTGAAACACACTTAGAAGTAACCCAATTTTATGATCTTTCTTTACTTTTTTCTTTGGGTTCTTTTTTACAAAATTCAATTACTAAACAGCTCAGAGTAAGAAATGAAAATGTAGGAGTTGAAATTTGAACAATGAATTCATCCTACAAAAACTTGTGAACCACTTGAAGAGTTGTTAGTAAAACAAATGCATGCACCAATGTTTGGTTATCATCAAAATCACTTATGGGATCAACAATCTCTCCCTTTTTGATGATGACAAAATACTGAACATGAAAAATTCTTTACAATTACATGTATAAAAGTATTTTAAAGTAAGTATGCACATGTATCAGAGCTAATTATATTTGTAAATAAGTATCAGAGCTCTAGTGATAAAATTGTATAGTATCGATGTTAGTGCTTTTGTGTGAATTAAGGTATTAAGCTACGAATACATTAATGTGTCAGAATTAGCACAAACATGAAGTATCAAAGTTTAAAATTGAAAGAATTAAAGCTAATTTAAGAGTTGAAATTTAGAGCATTCAGAGCAAAAGAAGGGTTTAGAGCTAAAGCCAAAAAAAATCTTCCCTTTCCAATAGGTTCTGAAACAATTAGGTTCATTTAAATACAATCACTTATGTGCTCCCCCTTTTTCATTCTTTTTGTACACTTTATGAATAACTTTCCAATGCATGAAACCGGTAGTGAATAATTTCAAGGAAGCTTAAAATTCTTTTGTTAGCTCAAATTTTTCATGACAGCTCAACATAGATACCATTCTCCCCCTTTTTGTCAAACAATCAAAAAGGTATTTATATTAAAGCTCACATTTTGAAATAGAATGAGAAAGATTTTAATATTTGTTTGAGATAATTTCACTTTCTCAATTTCATTTAGATATTCTAATTAAAATTCATCACAGTTGTATTGAAAACATTGCATAATCTCAAGATAATGCATGACAGATTTAGCAAATATCAAAATGACTTTCATTTCATTTAGAAAAGTTCAATACAATGTACAAAATATGAAAGTTCAGTAAGATAAAATTTCTTTCTTTTCATTCACAAAGTTTCTTGACTATAAGAGATAGGAAAAAAAGCCTAAATACTATTAAAAGTCAGAAATACAAAGATATGATCATTATAACCAAAAGTCTAACCAATCATCCTATTGTTCTTCCTCACCAGAGGAAGATGCAACATCTATAACCCTATCTGAAGTTTTGGTTTTGAGAGGGTTGAACCTAAGATCCTTAAATATGGTTCTAACAGGGGCTACAGGTGTTCTAGTTTTCTTAGGTTTTGGTTTCTTTTGGGTAGACTATGTTCAGCTTTAGATGATGGAGGATCAGATGAAGGAAACTTTGAAGGCATAGGAGATGGTTGAGCAGGAGGTGCTAGTGATTCTTTGTAGGTCAGTAAAGAAGCATCCTCAGCAGTGAACATTTCCTTCTATGAGTGTAGTAGGATACTTCGAATTTCTTTTTTGAAACTGTCCATCTCTCTTTCCATCTTTTCTTTATGTAGATTATGTTCAGACTTTATTTTCTGCAAGCTATCATCAATTGATTGGCGTAATTCATTAAGTGCAAAGTTGATATGGCTTGTAAGAGAATCAGAAATTGTTTCCATCTGTTGAGATATAAACTCCTTAAGCTCAGATGGAGTTTTCATTGTACATTCAGAAGTGTCTTCATCATTGTCCTCAGATTTATTTGTTTCATTAGCAGGAGGTTTATCAATGTTATCATTAAAGGAAGTGGCAGTTATTTGACCAGATAATTTCTTCATCCTGACTCCTTGTAATTGATATCCCATTCTTCTAAGAGAGTTAATCGAGTAGGTGTCTGAGTGGTGGAGAGGCTTGCCGACTTCATATGTTAGGTCAATCCAGCATCTTCGAATAGTAAAGTGAATACCATACCATACGGCAAACATACCTTGATATTTCTTGCTGCCTCCCTCATTTGTATCATCATAATGTATGGAAGGTTGAGGGCTTCTCCTCCAATGAGATGTTCCATAAAGATCATATCCCGTTCACTTACCCAGTTGAAATGACCGGTTTAGGAAAGAAAAATTTGACCTATCATGTTGTGGAGTAGCCGCATTTCCATGGATAGCATGTTGGCTTGAACATGTTTGATGGAGCTTACATCTGATCTTTCCAAGATGAGCCTTAGTGCTTGTTCCTTATCCTTTAGGGTTAGCTCTGTTGCATCGTTAGTCGGTATTTGTAGTAGGTTGCTCAATTTCTCTTCATCCATAACGACCTTTACTCCTTTGACAATGGATTCCATATGATATTCTTCAAGAACTAGATTTTCAAAGAAAGTTCTTACAAAGGAAGGGCAGGTCGGAATGTCCAATGAGCAGAAAAACTTCCAACCTTGGTTATCAATCCAAGTCCCAATCTTCATTTCTAGTTCTTCCAGGAAGGAGAAATCAATCCTTCTCCCACATGTGACCGATCGATTGGCCATTAACGTGATTTGCCTAGTTGGAGAAGGTGCTTCTTCTTCTTTCAGTCCAGGAGAGAATTTTTTCTTCTTTTCTTTCTTCTTCCTCAGATTATCACTGTGAGAGCTTGATTTAGCTACCTGGGAGTGCTTCTGTGTAGATCTTCTTGGAGCCATTGCAGCAAATTGCAAGAAATAGGAAATCAAGGCTTCGGGGAAAAGTTTTTGGATAATTGGTGAAGGTTCCAAGTAGAATGACAGAGTTTAGAATAGAATATAGAGAGTGAGAAGTAAGAAAAAGATTACTCGGCTCTATTAAAAAAGTATTTTCCCGACATCCGAGTCGGCTCGCTTAGCCCTAAAGTTATTAGAGTCGGCTCGACCAGAGCAAAAGCAGAAATTACAGAGATTCGAGCCGGCTCGACCAGAGCAAAATTGCTCAAGTCAACTCAAACAGAAACTTCCCACAAAAGTTGAAATAATTCAAAAATTAAAATTAATTCAATAAAATCTCAAGGAAAGTTATTCAAAGAATTTGAATTGATGTAGGAGGTTTTCTAGATAATTTTCCCTTAATTTTTGAAGGAATTAGGTTAGGAAAAACTAGAAGGGATCATAAAGACCTAATTCTTCTCTAAGCATTTCAAATCTATCTTGATTAAGTGGCTTAGTAAAAATATTAGCTAATTAGTTCTCAGTTGGGATAAACTCTAGTTCAATGTCACCATTCAAAACATGATCTCTAATAAAATGGTGTCTAATATCTATATGCTTAGTTCTAGAATGCTGAATTGGATTTTTTGTCAAATTTATAGCACTTGTGTTATCATACATGATTAGAATTTTAGATTATGAAACACCAAAGTCTTCTAGTTGTTGTTTAATCCATAACACTTGTGCACAACAACTCCCTGCAGCAACATACTCTGCCTCAGCAGTAAAAAGTGATACCGAGTTTTGTTTCTTATAGTGCCATGAGATTAAATTCAACCCTAAAAATTAGCATGTGCTGCTAGTGCTTTTTCTATCAATTTTACACCCAGCATAATCAGCATCCAAAAATCCAATTAAATTCAAGGAAGAATGTTTTGAAAACCATAGACCTAAATTACTTGTACCTTTCAAATATCTGATAATTCTTTTAACAGTAAGCATATGTGATTCTTTAGGACAAGATTGAAATCTAGTACATACACATACGCTATATAAGATATCAGGTCTACTTGCAGTTAAATATAATAAGGTTCTGATCATACCTCCATAGAGCTTTTGGTTAACATTGGATCTATTTTCATCTTTGTCCAATCTGCAAGATGGGCTCATGGGTGTGTTCATTTGTTTGCTTAACTCCATACCAAACTTTTTGATTATTTTCTTGGTATATTTGGCTTGGTTGATGAAGATTCCTTCCTTTGTTTGTTTCACTTGAAGTCCAAAAAAGTAGTTAAGTTCACCCATTAGGCTCATTTCAAATTCTCCCTGCATTAACTTAGCAAATTCTTCACAAAGAGTTTCGTTAGTTACACCAAATATAATATCATCAACATAAATTTGTACAACTAATATACCATTATTTTTCTTCTTGACGAAAAGAGTTTTATTAATATTTTCTCTTGAAAAATCATTTTCAATCAAGAAATTGCTAAGTCTTTCATACCAGGCTCAAGAGCTTGTTTCAAACCATATAAATCTTTATTTAATTTAAACATATGGTTTGGAAAAGCATAATTTTTAAAACCTGGTGGTTGTTCTACAAAAACTTGTTCAAAAATAAAATCATTTAAAAATATACTTTTTGTATCCATTTGAAAAAGTTTAAAGTTCATACAGCAAGCAAATGCAAGAAATAATCTAATAGCTTCTAATTTTGCTACAGGTGCATATGTTTCATCAAAATCAATGCCATCTTCTTGGTTATATCCCTTAACCACTAATCTAGCTTTATTTTTTACAACATTTTCTTGTTTATCTAATTTATTTCTATAGACCAATTTGGTTCCTATGATTGGATAGTCTGAAGGTCTATTAACTAATATCCAAACCTTATTTCTTTCAAACTAGTTTAATTCTTCATGCATGGCCATCATCCATTTTGGATCATTTTCAGCTTCTTCTAAGGTATGAGGCTCTACTTGTGATACAAAGGCTAAGTAATCATGTGTAACTTTATGTGATGACCTAGTCCTAATATCTTGTAAAGGATCACCAATAATTAATTCTTTTGGATGAGAAGTTACGTACCTCCATTCCCTTGGTAGATCTGCATGAT
Organism: Areca catechu; assembly: GCA_021397845.1. Lineage (NCBI taxonomy): Eukaryota > Viridiplantae > Streptophyta > Magnoliopsida > Arecales > Arecaceae > Areca > Areca catechu. The sequence goes on from CM038050.1 coordinate 126,807,408, forward strand.
CCTTACTTTCCGTTTCTTCTCCTTCTTTGATTGATCTTTCTTGTATGCTCAAGTCTTCTATTTCCTTTTGAATTGTACCTATATCATTGTCTATACACTCTTCTTTCTTAGAAGGTGAGGGGTTAGTTTCATCAAAAATAACATGCATTGACTCTTCTACAGTAAGAGTTCTTTTATTAAATACTCTATATGCTTTGTTTTATAATGAATAACCAAGAAAAATTGCTTCATCAGATTTAGCATCAAGTTTTTCTAGATTATCTTTACCATTGTTAAGCACAAAGCATTTACATCCAAAAAAATGAAAATAATTAATATTGGGTTTCTTATCATTCCAAAGCTCATAGGGGGTTTTCTTCAAAATAGGATGGATCAAAATGCGGTTTAAAATGTAACAAGCAGTGTTTATCGCTTCTGTCCAAAAGTATCTTGGAAGATTGCCTTCACATAACATTGTTTGGGCCATCTCTTCCAAAGTCCTATTTTTCCTCTCTACAATACTGATGTGACCGGATTGCTGACGTGGCCAAGGATCCTGATGTGGAGCCCTCATCAGACGCCGCACTGGATTCCCTTCATGGGCCCCTTCGCCGGGCAGAGCTCCCTGATATCAACAGGGCCGCCCGTCGAAGCCGGGCTCTGTCCTTCGCCAGGTCGGGACACCTAGGTCGGAGCCGAGCTCAAACCCCACCAGAGGCAGACCTTTCGAGCCCGTGGTCGGGTCCCGTGGCCTGGAGTTGAGCTCAAGCCTCCTCTACCACGCGGAGCCCCTTCGAGGCCGGGTCCCCAGGGCTGGGCGCACCTCTGTCAGCCCGGGCTCTGTCAATGTTGGGCCCCACCGATCCAGTACCGAGCTCGGCCCTCCTCTGCACAGCCGAGCCGCCATGAGGTAGGTCCGCTACGAGTAGGCCCCATCTCCCCAGCTCTGTCCCTAGCACGAATCGAAGCACCAACCACCAAGGAAGCAGCATCTCCCCTCCAAAGATGGTGGCGTGCCCCTCGAGGACCATACGACAGCACCCGCCACGTCGCCATTAATGCCCACGGCTGCCATTCACACCAGAAAGAAAGGAAGCTCACACCAAGGCACCATGCCCTCCACCGACCTGCCGTACGACCGGAGAAAAGACCCTACCAAGGAGCACGATTCCCGAGAGAGACGGCACAATGGTCGAGGTCCTGCTAGGCTTCCAAGAAGGGCAAGTAAAAGGAATGTCAGAGGCATGTAGAAGCTTCCCCAGCTACCTAATAAAGAAGGCGTCCCATCTATGGCACGATACCACATCGTACCTACCTGACAGCCAGGGAGGACCCCGAGGCAAGCCCAAAAAGGAGGTAACAGCACTCATATTATGATATAGCAACACTCTCTCAAGGGAAAAACCACTCCATTTTCCAACAACACAACCATCACAAAGAGAAAGAGGAGAAGGGGGTAAGGCCAGACAGGAGGGCAAGACCACCTCGGCCACCACATCCCCCACCTAGCACTCGCACTCTCATACACTCCACTCACTCCTCCTAGTGTGGAGCTCATCTAGAGGGGCTCGACCAGGAGGATCTATTTCCCTGGATCGTCACTGACTTGACCATCAGAGTGCCCCCATCGGAATCCCTGGCCCGGGTCACTGACATTGGCTTTCTTGCAGGTTCTGGGGCACCGGAGGCATCTCTCGCGGGCAGACACGGAACACCCAACGTGATGCGGGACTAATATGCATGCAATTCATTTTGTATGTTTTATATGTGGGGTTAGGTGATTAATTCCCGAATTTTAGATCAAAATTAGTTGTAGGGAATTTTGTATGAATTTTTGAAGCCAAGCATGCAGATTAGAACCTAGAAAAGTACTAAAGAAGGATCGTTGGGGCTGAGAAGCCTCGGTTAGGGCAAGTTCTCCTACAAGATAAAGACTGGAGGTAGAGGGGATGTACCTGACAATGTTTGAAGTGCCCGGTGAAGATCACAGTGAAGGGATCTCTCGTTCCTCGATGGATGCGGCATGGAAAATCGAGCCAAAGACCCGCGGATACCCAGCTTTCTGCTCGGTGGTCCGATTGAGACATGGCTGGAGTCGTTGGATTCGTAGAAACTCAGGGACCTGCAAATGACCTATCAGGGATTAGAAAACTCAAAGGAAATCAAGAAAACAAAGGAAAACAGCAAAGGAAAGAAAGTTTTGGAGGGGGCTGGAAGGATGGTTGGCGGCAGGAAGATGGTTGCAAACATCGAGAAGAAGAACTCTCAAACCCCTTTATGCATACAGCAGGGTAATCACATAAAGAAATTGAAGAACTCAAGATTTATTTCATATATCAAAATCTCTCTTCATACAAGAGGCTAGGGTCCTTTAAATAGACCCTTAACCTTGGGCTCCAAGTAAGGGCACATAAGTCTTTACATAAGAATCCTTTTCCCTCTCAAACCCTAGCTAGAAAATAAGAAAACATTAGGTAGAAAAAATCCCTAAAAATTCTTTTGACTTGGCCAACACTCCAAGTACGCCTAGGGGGGAATGTTGGGCTTCTAGGAGCAGCAAGAGGCCAGCCCAAAGGGGCTCGGGCGCATGGGTTTGGGCCTCTGGAAGTTGGGGTGGCCTGGTAGCCAGGTAGTAGGAATATTCCCTGGTATCTTGCTTCTCAGGGACTTGGGCTTGGTGCCTGGGCTTGATTTCTTTGGGCTAGGATGCGGATGGACCTCTAAAATCATGGATGCCTTGGTATATGAATATATTTTGGTATCTGGAAGGAAATCTAGGCATCTGGAGGGCATCTGCAAGGAATCACGATTTTTGAATTTTCCTCCTGGGGTCTTCAAATCTTCAAGCTGGGTTGGACTTGGGCTATACTTTGGTGCGGACACCAGACTCAGAAGAAGACTTCAGGGCTCCATCTGGATCTCTGATTGACCTTGCCCGAAGAATTAGGATTTTCTGGTTTTGTAATAAGGGTTGACTTGGTCAACTCAAATTTAGTTGAGTCTATATTTCCCTGCAATTTAAATTTTGTTGAGTCATGTTGACTCAGTACAAGTCCTAGTAGTGGTCTAGGTCTTCTCCAGGGTGCCACATTTTCTCCCAAGCCCAAGCAAGTGGGCGCCACACTCCCAGCCACACGCCAGAGTCCAGGAGGTGCCACATCTCCATCCCAGTGTCTTGGTCCCCACACCCAAGGGAGCAAGAATTTTTCTTGAAGCCAAAATCAAGGAGGCGCCCCACATATACCTTAAAAGGCCAAGCTAAAGGAGGAAAGAGGCATTTCTTGGGGAGCACTTCAAGGGGGCACCCAATCCATGCCTAAAAAGACCAAAGCAAAGTTGGGAAGAGCCATGACTTGGGGAGAAAGAAATGGAGGTGTCCAAAAGAATTGAGCCATGGAAGGAAAAAAAATTTTCTTAAAGAGCAAGGCTAGGAGGCGCCACCTACTTACCATTTGGAGCATCAATCAACACTTATGGAACCTCTTGGCTGGCTATATGAGAAGGATTTGATTCTACAAGCCTAATTTGAAGATCCATCCTATTAGTCCCACATGGGAAGATGTAAAACCCTGACCTCTTGTAAAGATCTATAAAATAAACCCCTCTTGTAAGTTTTGAAAAACAACTGAGGAATGAAATCAATTTTTGTGTGAGCAACTTTGTGTTTCTCTCTTCCGCACTTGTATTCAGGTGTTGAGCTCCGTGAGGGAGTAAATCCGGGTTCCCTAGGAACCTTGAGGAGGTGTGAGATCTCCAACCCCAAAACCCTACCCAAATCCTAGGTTAGCCACTTCAATTCCAAACCCTAGCCGCCATCATCTTCTTCATTCCACCAATCATCCAAACCCTAATCTACCTCATCATCTCACGACCCCTCTCTTCCAAGTAGAGGCCGACCACCAGCATCCAGGTCCAGATCGATTACTTCGAATACAGAGCAAATCCCAGAGGAAGTCAGATCAGCATCCAGAAGAATCAGGATTTCAGCAACATCAATTTTTCAAGTTCTTCTTATCTGGTAAATCCTTTCTTTGAGTATCTGTTCCTTAACTTGTTCTTCTTCTTTCCCAGATCCTGAGTTCAGGAGAAGCCAACTCTGCCAAAGGACCAGTATTGGAGGATCCATTGCGAAGATATCTGAATCCGAGGATCCAACAATTTGCTCAAGAGAGTCCTTCCACCAAACTCTGTGAAGATCACTGCCTGGTACATAACCCTTCCCTTCTCTTTAGTTCTGTCCTGTTGAAAGTTCAGAGCGAAACCCTAGGTCTGGGAGTTTCTCAACCCCCAGCGATCCTTTACTTCTGAACTACTCTGATAACCTAGTTTCTTTAAATTGTGCTTTCAATTATTACATAGTTTCTTTCAATTTAGTTTAACTTTCCTTTGAGTCAAAGCCAACTTCTGAAAATATATATATAAAAAAAAAAGAATTAGTCTTAATTTACTTCCGCATCGCATCATCTCTTTTGTTTTGCATCATTTTGGTATCAGAGCTTTCATTCTGCATCATACTTCCATGTCTTCAATCTGGTTGGACTTGGTCTTCACTTGTATGATGTGGTCTTGAGTCTTCAATATGGTTGAATAGGACTCAAAAAATAAAATTAGCTCGACATGAGCTGACTAACACTGGACTGAACTAGCTCAACATGAGCTGACTAGTACAGAACTGAAACTCAAAATACTCAAATAATAACTAAAATGGACTCAGATAGGCTAAGCCCTTATTATAGATGGACTCATAAATTATTGATCAATTCATAGAGGGTTGAAAAGCCTCTATCTTATTCTGGTGCCTTTGGTGTCCCCACCAATTCTCCCGGGGTGGGAGGAACTCGACCCTGTCGAGTGAAGATCAAGCTGGCTCACATATCTCTCGAGGAGGTCTGGGTTGAGGTGCTGCAAGTCCTCTCGAGAAATCCACGAATCGTCCGACTCTGGCCGGCTTTGCCATCGGACCAGGAAGCATTGATAGTCACGGCCTCGGGTCATGATGGCTTGATCGTCCAGGATACGCTCGATCCGTTCTCCTCTCTCAGGCCAATTTGTTAGTGGACACTCTGGGTTAGGATCACTCACAATGAAAAGGAATAGGTCCAAAGGCCTCACTAGGTATCACTGCCAGTTCCCTATACTCAACCAGGTCTATAATATTGAAGGTATAACTAATGCCCAAATCCAAAGGCAAGTCTAACACCTAGGCATTTGATCCAACCTTCTTTATCACTTTAAAAGGTCCGGCTCTGCGAGCATGAAGCTTCTTTTAGGCCTAAGCCTAACCAAGATAGAATCCACTATATCAAATTCTTTGATCCATCTTCGGGAATTTGCCAGTTTGTTTAAATTAGTGTAGGTGGTGAACATGCTGAGCACATGCAGACTCCTAACAAATGATTCAAAGGACTCATACTAACACCTAACAGACTTGACTATGCATTCCTATAGAAGGAAATTTTATTAAACTCTTTGGATCTAAACCTAAGAGATTATAGGTTCCCTAGGTTTGATCCTAGCTTGACATGCACATGAAAATTTACAGTGAACTCCTAGCAAATTCCAAAGAGTATGCCAAAAGTAAGATGCAAACTTAACATGCGTGATGAATGCATGCAGTATGTTAATCTCAGTTAAATGCAATTAATAATCCTAGAAATGCTGGAGGTGTCAGGAAAGGGCAGAAAATAGGAAGTGGGTTCAGAATTAGTTTGGTAGGGTAAGGAAAAAGGTTCAAGGTTAGTTGGGTAAAGTTCGATATAAGAAGGCATGTCAGGGACTAATCCTAGACTAATGAGACTAATGGGGTTTGCATAATGGAAGGATGGGTTACTAATCTCAGGAAAGAGGTCCTTAATGGGAACTATAGGAGGAGGCTCATCCTGAGGGTATTGATTTAAAGAGATCAAGTCCTTAACAAATTCTTCTGGTTCTTGTATTTTAGGACTAGACTTTATAATTTGGCTCTCCTTTATGGTTTCCTCAGGTAAGGCTCTAGTAGCAGTACCTAGGTTCTCTTCCTCTATTTGTTCTTCCACTATAGCTTTAGGTTGGATGTGGTCAAGGTCAACTACCTCTAGGTTGGCTTCTACCTGGGTATCTATTGGGTCAGCTAATTCTAGGTCATCTAAAGGTGTCTCTTTTTCTCCCTCATACTCATCCACTAAGTTTGCATCAGCTTCATACACTTCCACGTTAATGTAAGCCTTGTCAATCTCAGGAATGGTTGGAGAAGGTCGGCTAGGGGAAAATTGGCTAGGTCCTGGTTTCTGATTATGGACACTAATCCTAGTAGGTTCAGGTTGCCTAAGGGGTAGTGGCTCACTACTGGGCTCATATTTAGGGGTGCTAATCCTATGGGGTTCAAGTTGACTAAGGGAAACCTGACTAGTACTAGATTGATATTTAGGGGTTATGGGTTCTCTGGGCTCATTGGACAAGGGTGCAGATCTATGGGTCATGGGATTATAGGATCTGGGGTCATATGATTTTGGGTCAGCCCTATGGTCAGGTTCTAAGGATGGATCATGGTATGGGGTCCTTCTAAGGTTGGGCTCCCTATATGGGTCAGGATATTGGGTCCTCATAGGGTTGGACTCCCTATATAGGTCAGAATATTGGGTTCTCCTAGGGTTGGACTCCCTATATGGGTCAGAATATTGGGTTCTCCTAGGGTTGGACTCCCTATATGGGTCAGAATATTGGGTGTTAGGTCTACTAGGCTCATAGGGTGTGGGTGCATAGGATCTATGATCATGGGATCTAGAGTCATAGGATATAGGTTCATAGGTTATGGATTCATAGGTTCGAGGTTCATAGGATTTGGAGTCATAAGATCTATAGGTTGTGGATATACTAGGCTTGTAGGGAGAGGGTAAATAGGATCTATCTTCCTGGTCTATAAAATCCTGATTGGGTGTTCTAGGACTAACCTTAGGGATTGGGTCATGACGATGGGCTCTCCTAGGTTCAACCTCTCGGTAGGGATCAGGGTTTGGGGTCCTCCTAGGTTGAGGATTGTAGTACGGGTCAGGATGAGGGGCTCTCCTAGGTTTGACCTCATGGTATAGATCAGGATTTGGGATCCTCCTAGGTTGAGGGGACTCAGGATCTGGATTAGACTGTGACCCATGGGTTCTTTGTATGGTCCCTACATGGCCTTCTAACTGGTCAAACCTATTGGCAAGATGGTCAATTCTATTATTGGTTTGGGTACTAGACTGAGTTAACTAGGCCATGGATTGGGTTAGTTGCTTAGTGAGTGCTTTTATTTGGGCTTGCAAATTTTCCATGGGTTCAGACATTTGTGAAGGAGGTGGGTGATATGAAACCCCTGATCTAGTGCTCATACAAGACTCGATTAGACCGACTACAGCTGACTAGACCTAGAGTCCAAACTAGATGCTTAATCAGGGTGGCAAACTTGCCTATAGTAACCCTGTACTCAGCCAGGCAAGTGTAAGGGGAGTGTTAGGTCCCTGATTGCCAATCCTAGACACCAATCAGAGATTGGCCAGGTAGGCAGACCAGCACACAAGCCCTTCGGGATTGAATCCCTAAACCACCGTTCTAGACATTGAGCACAAGGCACACATATGTTAACTGACACGGTGATCTAACACTAGCCCGGATCCGACCAGTTGGTGTCCCTAGCCCACTAGGGCAAATTAAGTCTAGTTAATTTTAGGTTAAGGCTTGGGACAGAATGCAAGGGATGTGGTTTTGGGCTAAGAAGAGGTGATCAAATCCTCCCCCCATCTGATATAGCAAGAGTGCCCTTAAAAGTAAATTATGCAATGATGGCATGCAGATGAGGATGCAAATTAGGGTTTAGATATTTTTTTTTGGTATTTTTGAAGAATATGTAATTTTTTTTTTTGGTATTTTCTTAAATAAAAGAAAACTTGCAAATTATAGCATAATATGCAGGAAATATACTAAAATTAAAAGATATGCAAAAATGCTAAATAAAACCCTAAAACTTCCAAACTTGTCTTGATGAAAAAAAATAGAGCCAAAAATTTGTAGGCTGTATTTCGGATTGCAGAAAATTCACAGGTCATAATAAAATCTGAAACAATTATGAAAATTATTGTGAATTATGATGAATCCAGAAAAATAAATTTCAAAATTTTTGAAGTTTTTAATAGGAATAAATAATTTTAAAAATAGAGCATATACAGACTGAGAAATTGTAGAAAACAAGCCCTAATCTAATCTCTGATATCAAATGATGGGGGACTAATATGCATGCAATTCTTTTTGTATATTTATATGTGGGGTTAGGTAATTAATTCCCAAATTTTAGATCAAAATTAGTTGTAGAGAATTTTGTATGAATTTTTGAAGCCAAGCATGCAGATTAGAACTAGAAAAGTACTAAAGAAGGATCACCGGGGCTAAGAAGCCTCGGTTAGGGCAAGTTCTCCTACAATATAAAGACTGGAGGTAGAGGGGGTGTACCTGACAATGTCTGAAGTGCCCGGTGAAGATCGCAGTGAAGGAATCTCTCGTTTCTCGATAGATGCAGCCTGGAAAATCGAGCCAAAGACCCGTGGATACCTGGCTTTCTGCTCGGTGGTCCGATTGAGGCGTGGCTGGAGTCGTTGGATTCGTAGAAACTTGGGGACCTGCAAATGACCTATCAGGGGTTAGAAAACTCAAAGGAAATCAAGAAAACAAAGGAAAATAGCAAAGGAAAAAAAGTTATTGAGGGGGCTGGAAGGATGGTTGGCGGCAGGAAGATGGTTGCAAACACCGGGAAGAAGAACTCTCAAACCCCTTTATGCACACAGCAGGGTAATCACACAAAGAAATTGAAGAACTCAAGATTTATTTCATATATCAAAATCTCTCTTCATACAAGAGGCTAGGGTCCTTTAAATAGACCCTTAACCTTGGGCTCCAAGTAAGGGCACATAAGTCTTTACATAAGAATCCTTTTCCCTCTCAAACCCTAGCTAGAAAATAAGGAAACATTAGGTAGAAAAAATCCCTAAAAATTCTCTTGACTTGGCCAACACTCCAAGGATGCCTAGGGGGGCATGTTGGGCTTCTAGGAGCAGCAAGAGACCGGCCCAAGGGGCTCGGGCACATGGGTTTGGGCCTCTGGAAGTTGGGGTGGCCTGGTAGCCAGGTAGCAGGAATATTCCCTGGTATCTTGCTTCTTAGGGGCTTGGGCTTGGTGCATGGGCTTGATTTCTTTGGGCTAGGATGCAGATGGACCTCTAAAATCATGGATGCCTTAGTATATGAATATATTTTGGCATCTGGAGGACATCTGCAAGGAATTAGGGTTTTCTGAATTTTCTTCCTGGGGTCTTCAAATCTTCAAGCTGGGTTGGACTTGGGCTATACTTCCATGTCTTCAATCTGGTTGGACTTGGTCTTCACTTGTATGATGTGGTCTTGAGTCTTCAATATGGTTGAATAGGACTCAAAAATATAAAATTAGCTCGACATGAGCTGACTAACACTGGACTGAACTAGCTCGACATGAGCTGACTAGTACAGAACTGAAACTCAAAATACTCAAATAACAACTAAAATGGACTCAGATATGCTAAGCCCTTATTACAGATGGACTCATAAATTATTGATCAATTCATAGAGGGTTGAAAAGCCTCTATCTTATTTTGGTGCCTTTGGTGTCCCCACAACAACGCCATCAGTAGCTATGGGCCACGGCGATCTGGGTGGCAACAGATTGGCATGCCATGAAGGGGGAGTAGGATGACACTTGATCCAGTTCAAGCCCCGCTTATACAGTTTACTGGGAGGATGGTGACCACTCGGGCCAAAGGAGCTTCTCCCAGCCATGTAGAGGCATCCCCTTCCCATGAGAACCCGCACAGATCGGAGATGGAGCTACCTGCCCCGGTTCAATCACCCCCATTGGAGACCCAACTGACCGTACTTGCCCAGCAGATGCACACTCTCACTGCAGTAGTGCGCCAGCTCCAGCATCAACACCAACGTCGGTCCCTGGCTTCCCACCAACAGCCAGAGACCCATGCGGCCCATGCCGCAGCACCTCGCGATAGCCTGCGTTCCTTCCACGGGAGGCCTTCGCAGCCGCGGGCAGTTACAGACCCTCGGGGTACCCATCAGGCCCCAATGAAGCGACGGCGGGCCAGCTCTACTGACGAAGAAAGCTGCTCACCCACCTTGACCGGGGGCACCTAAACCCCGCCAAGGTAGGAAGGGCAAAGCTCCACACCATGGGCACCGCACGTCCGTGTCACCTTCCCCGCCCCTCTCAGCGGAGGGGTCCCTAGACGAAGCCATCAGGCGCATGGCGGAGAAGCTCCTGGAGGAGCATGATCGTTAGTTGGCGAAGTTTGCCCATCGGTTCGCCAACTTGCCTGGCTCCACCAGCGAGCCAGCGGGCTATGACACCCGCCCCCCGTTCTCCCAAGAGATCCAGGCAGAGCCAATTCCCCGTCGGTTCTGCATGCCACAGGTGGATCCTTACGATGGGACCACCGACCCCTTGGACCACTTGGAAAGTTACCGGGCCCTCATGAGGGTCCAAGGAGCCACTGACGCTCTTCTATGCGTCGCCTTCCCTGCTACACTTCGAAAGGTATCTCAGGTGTGGTTCGCCCGCCTCGAGCCAGAAAGCATCAACTCCTTTGCCCAGTTGAGATAGAAGTTCGTGGCTCATGTTGATGCTTGTCGAAAGATGCCACGCAAGGCAGATAGCCTCTTCTCCATTAGGCAGCAAGACCGTGAGCCGCTACGGGACTACATGGCTCGCTTCAAGGCTACTGCCTTGGAGATCTATAGTCTGGAGGAGCCGATTGCAATGCTGGCCCTGAAACGAGGGCTCAGGACTTCTCGCCTGACCTACTCGCTTGACAAGAAGCCCTCGAAGACTTATGCTGAGCTACTCTTCCAGGCTCAGATGTACATCCTTGCCGAGGAGGTGGATCGTACGAGGCGGGAGCTCGACGGGAAGCCGCTGAAGGGGCCAGCGCCTGCTGAGACCCCAGGGGCGCGGAGGCCGGGACCGCCAGCTTAGAGCTCCCGACCAGTACCGAGGCCAAGAAACACACCCGTCCCCTAGGGAAACTTCACTCCCCTTCTCGTCCCGAGAACGAAGATTCTTATGGAGATCGAGGGCGAGACATATTTGAGGCATCCTCCACCGTTGAAGCCGTCCTTCACCCAGGATAAGACAAAGTACTGCCGCTTCCACCGTGACCACGGTCATGACACCGAGGAATGCCGCAATCTCTAGTAGGAGATCGAAGAGCTCATCAAGAGAGGCTACCTCAGGAAATATATGGGGGGCAGAACTCGACCAGAGTCCCAGGAGCTCGTTGCTCTCCCGTTAGCTCCGGCCATCGACAACCGCCCCACCGAGAAGCCGGTGGGCATGATCTCCTGAGGAGCTAAGCACGCATCCAAGAGGACCCAGGGGGCAGGGAACTCTGAGAATGTACTCCCCTTTATGAGGGAAGGGAAAAATGAAGAGAAAAATATAAATAATGATACTGTGGTCGTTGAGATGACGATTGCAAAGCATCATGTAAAGCGCATCATGGTAGATAGTGGAAGCTCCACGGAGGTACTTTTTTATGATGCTTTCTCCAGGATGAATCTCTCCCCTACTCAGCTCAAGCCTGTGTATACCCCTATTGTTGGTTTCATGGGAGACTCCACAAGGGTGGAGGGAGAAATCACTCTCCAAGTCACTGCCGGGACCCCACCTCGGTAGAGCACCGTCATGATGACGTTCACGGTTGTCAGGCTTCCTTCACCTTACAACATGATCTTGGGCTGACCTGGGCTCAATCTCCTCGACGCCGTCATCTCCACCAAGAGGCTCCTGGTGCAGTTCCCAACCCCTTGCGGCGTGGGGGAGATGAGGGGTACGCTCCAAGCAGTGCAGCACTGCTTCCAAACCCTTCCCGGGGCCCGGGTGCCCGAGGAGGGCTCTATAGCAGACGAGCTCGACCAGAGGGCCCAGGACCCCAGGGGAGGCCTGGTCGAATGCTTGCTTCCTTACCGGCTAAGGGTCGACCAGACGATGAACATGCAGATCGGAGCCCAGCTGCCCGAGGAGGAGAAAGCTTCGCTGTTGGAGTTCTTGAGGGCGAATGCGAATGTATTCGCCTGGATGGCAGCCGACATGCCAGGTATTCCCCCTAAAATCATCACCCACAAACTCAATGTTGATCCGAAGTACAGACCGGTTCGATAGAAGAAAAGGAGCTTCGCCCCAGAAAGGCAAGCAGCCATCAATAAGGAAGTTAAGAAACTTCTAGCCACCGACTTCATCCGAGAAGTACAGTATCCAAGCTGGCTGGCGAACGTGGTGACGATAAAGAAGAATAATGGCAAGTGGAGGATCTGTGTGGATTACACCGACCTCAACAAAGCATGCCCGAAGGACAATTTTCCTTTACCAAGGATAGACCAGTTGGTAGACGCCACTTCAGGGCACAGGCTGCTCTCTTTCATGGATGCATTCTCCGGGTACAACCAGATCCGGATACACTCGGAGGACGAGGAGCACACTGCCTTCATCACTGACCAGGGGACATACTGCTATAGGATGATGCCCTTTGGCCTGAAGAATGCTGGGGCCACGTACCAACATTTGGTCAACAAGGTCTTTAGGGACCAGATCGACAGGAATGTGCAAGTGTACGTGGATGACATGCTTGTCATGAGCAAACCGAGCTCGGACCACGTTGCCGATCTCGCTGAAGCCTTTTACAGTCTCCGGAAGCACCAGATGAAGCTCAACCTAGCGAAGTTTGCCTTCGGGGTGGCGGCCGGGAAGTTCCTCAGCTTCATGTTCACCTAGAGAGGCATCGAAGCGAATCCGGAGAAGGTCCAAGCAATCCTTGACATGGAGCACCCAACATCCAAGAAGCAGGTTCAACGCTTGATGGGGAAGGTCGCGGCCCTAAGCCGGTTCATCTCAAGGTTGGCTGACCACTGCCTCCCTTTCTTCAAAGCATTGCGCAAGATGCACGACTTCACCTGGACTGAAGAGTGCAAGACGGCCTTTGAAGAGCTGAAGGAGTTCCTGACCTCCCCACCTCTGCTGTCCAAACCAAAAGAAGGAGAAGAGCTCCTACTCTACCTTGCGGTCACCCCAGGGGCCGTCAGCTCAGTCCTTGTCCGTACAGACCAGGACGGATTACAGAAGCCAGTGTACTGTACCAGCAAAATACTCTATGATGTGGAGATCAGGTATACCCGCTCCGAAAAACTTATTTTTGTACTAATTGTGTCTACTAAGTGCCTTAGGCCCTATTTCCAAGCGCATCCCATCGTGGTCATGACTGATCAGCTGCTGAGGACCATGCTAAGCCATCCCGAGACTTTGGAAGGTTGGCCAAATGGTCCCTGATGTTGAGCTAGTACGACATTGCATATCGGCCGAGGTCATCGTAGAGGGCCCAAGTCCTAGCCGACTTCATGGTCGAATATACAGGGCTTCCCGAGGAACCAGAGCGGACGGTCCCAGAGAGCCAAGCTGAGCCCGGCCCACCTGGGGACCCTTGGGTCCTTCACGTGGATGGAGCCTCCAATTCTTGTGGGAGCGGAGCAGGACTCATCCTCGCCAATTTCGATGGAGTGGTGATGGAGTGTGCGCTTCGCTTCAAGTTCCTGGCTACAAACAACCAGGTAGAGTACGAAGCACTCCTTTTGGGCCTGAAGTTGTCTCACGAGTTAGGCTTACAGAACCTCAAGGTCTTCACCGACTCCCAACTGGTTGCCGGACAAGTCTCCGAGGAGTACGAGGCCCGAGATCCCCAGATGATGAAGTACTTGGAGAAGGTCCGTTCGAGCGTAGCAGGCTTTCGTTACTTCCACGTTTCCCACATCCCCTGTGGAGAAAATGCTCGTGTGGATGAACTATCGAGGCTCGCAACCCTACCAGACTCATCCCTGGGGCACGCCTACATCGAATATCTCGGAAATCCAAGCTATTAAAGCCCCAAGGAGGTGCAACAAGTAGCCCCCGAGCCGAGCTGGATGGACAAGTACGTCAAGTACATCCAGGATGGCCTATTGCCATAAGACCACAAAGAAGCTGGCCTCATCGGAAGGAAAGCCGCCCGCTTCATCTTGATGGACGGCCAGCTCTACCGTCGATCTTATTCCTACCCCCTTCTAAAGTGCCTCAGGCCCACGGAGGCAGCCTTCGTGCTCTAGGAGATACACGAGAGCCTCTATGGGAACCATGTAGGAGGGAGGACTCTAGCGTACAAGGCCCATCGCCAGGGATACTTCTGGGAAACGATGAGAGAGGACACCGTCGACTTCGTCAAGAAGTGTGACAAGTGCTAGTGCCACTTCCACATTCAGCGCCTACCGGCTGCACCGATCTCCCAATTGTCATCTCCCTAGCCTTTCGCACAATGGGGGATGTACATCCTGGGACCGTTCCCCACCGCACCAGGGCAGCGAAAGTTCCTGCTAGTGGCGATCGACTACTTCACCAAATGGGTCGAAGCAGAGCCGCTAGCTCGGATCACAGAAGCCAACGTTCACCAATTCTTTTGGAAGTCCATCACCTGCCGCTTCAGACTCTCTAATTGCGTCATCACCGACAATGGGTGACAGTTCACAACCGGGAGTTTGAGGGATTCTATGCTGAGCACGGGATCCAGCACTGCTTCACCTCGGTTGCTCATCCCCGGACCAACGGCGAAGCCGAGGTGACAAATCGGACCATTCTTCAAGGACTCCACACCAGGTTGGACCAGGCGAAGGGCAGATGGGCAGAAGAACTTCCAAGTGTCCTATGGGCCTACCACACAACACCCATAATGGCAACGGGTGAAACACCCTTCGACCTTGTCTTCAGATCTGAAGCGGTGATCCCAGTCGAGCTCAGCGTGCCCACACTCCGGGTGCAGCGGTACGATGAGACCCAGAACTCGGCACATCTCTTGCTCAACCTTGACCTCCTCGAAGAGACGAGGGACAAAGCCCGGCTCTAGATGGCGGCATATCGGCAACGAGTCGCCCGATATTATAATGCATGGGTGAAGCAAAAGAACTTCTGACCTGGCGACCTGGTGGTGCACCGGGTAGAAGCGTCCCAGCCCCGGGAGGGCGGCAAGCTCTTGCCGAACTGGGAGGGCCCTTATAAAGTGGCCGAGGCCCTCTCGCATGGGTTCTACTACCTCGAAGACTTGGATGGCGCCAGGTTCCCCCAAACCTGGAATGCTTGTAATTTAAGGAGATACTATCAGTAATGTAAGTATTCCCTCCATGAGAAATAAAAATTCTTTTCTGCACAACAATTTATCTGCCTTGCAGGAAACTCAAGCCGCGAGCCCAGCTCCTCGGCATCAAAACCCGGAGAAAAGTCCTCTGTAATGAAGACCTGGGAAGCCACCAAGTACTCAAGCCTTGAGTCTAGCTCCTCGGCGACAAAGCCCGGAGAAGAGTCCTCCAGCACAAAGACCTGGAAAGCCCCCAGGCACTCAGGCCTCGAGCCCAGCTCCTCGGCCACCAAACTAACACATCTTCGAGCCCAGCTCCAAGGCACCATCTCAAGTCAACAAAGTCCCCGAGCCCAGCTCCAGGATGCTAGCCTAAGATCGGAGCTCAGACCTCCGGCCAAGAGAACCTTCGAGCCAAGCAGCTCTCAAGTCATCGATGCACCCGATCCTAGCTCCAGGATGCCAGCCCAAGACCGGAGCTTAGAACTCCGGCCCAAGGGAACTTTCTCAGCTAACATCACCTTTGAGCCCAACTCCTCGGCACCAAAGCCTAGAGAAGAGTCCTCTAGCACGAAGACCTGGGAAGCCCCCAGGCACTCAAGCCTCGAGCCCAGCTCCTCGGCACTAAAGCCCAGAGAAGAGACCTTTGGCACGAAGACCTGGGAAGCCCCCAAGCACTCAAGCCGCGAGCCCAGCTCCTCGGCACCAAAGCCCAGAGAAGAGTCCTTTGGCACGAAGACCTGGGAAGCCCCCAGGCACTCAAGCCATGAGCCCAGCTCCTCGGCACCAAAGCCCAGAGAAGAGTCCTCTGGCACGAAGACCTGGGAAGCCCCCAGGCACTCAAGCCGCGAGCCTAGCTGCTCGGCACCAAAGCTCAGAGAAGAGTCCTCTGGCATGAAGACCTGGGAAGCCCCCAGGCACTCAAGCCGCGAGCCCAGCTCCTCGGCACCAAAGCCTAGAGAAGAGTCATTTGGCACGAAGACCTGGGAAGCCCCCAAGAACTCAAGCCTCGAGCCTAGCTCCTCGGCGACAAAGCCCAGAGAAGAGTCCTCCGGCATAAAGACCTAGGAAGTCCCCAGGCACTCAAGCCTCGAGCCCAGCTCCTCGGCCACCAAACTAACACGTCTTCGAGCCCAACTCCAAGGTGCCATCTCAAGTCAACAAAGTCCCCGAGCCCAGCTCCAGGATGCCAGCCCAAGACCGAAGCTCAGACCTCCAGCCAAGGGAACCTTCGAGCCAAGCAGCTCTCAAGTCAACAAAGTCCCCGAGCCCAGCTCCAGGATGCCAGCCCAAGATCGGAGCTCAGACCTCCGGCCAAGGGAACCTTCGAGCCAAGCAGCTCTCAAGTCATCGATATCCCCGAGCCCAACTCCAGGATGCCAACTCAAGACCGGAGCTCAGACCTCCGGCCATGGGAACCTTCGAGCCAAGCAGCTCTCAAATCATCGACATCCCTGAGCCCAGCTCCAGGATGCCAACTCGAGACCGGAGCTTAGACCTCCGGCCATGGGAACCTTCGAGCTACACAGCTCTCCGACCAGTACATCCCCGAGCCCGGCTCTGAGGCGATGTTTCTTGGGCCCAACTTCTGAAGATCAAGCCCCGAGCCTAGCTCCGAGGCATTCGAGATGTGAACTGTCCTTAGGCTCCCCGGTTCGAAGCTTCTCCCTCCGACCTCCTTGCACTGAAAGAGAAAAGAAGAGAGGGAAAAGAAGGAGAAGAAACATTCACATCACAGAAAGAAGAGAGACCACACTTGTGAAGTAAATTTCTATTACTTTGAAGAAAGGATTTACTTCATGTTCTGGGCCCCGATAGTCCAGGTAGCCCGGTTCAAAGAAAAAACAAATAACAGAAAATACAAAAAGAAAATAAAAAGGGATACAAGGGAAGTTCTATCCTATGAGGCCGGCTCCTTCCCTGGGCAGTGCACGGCCAGGACTTCCCCTTCTTCTACCTCCGGAGCGAGGTCGTGCACCTGAGCGGGCTCTGCTGGGGGGGCAGACTCAGCTGTGGCCATCGAGGAGGTCGGCTCGATCGCCTTCTCCTGCGGTGCTACCTCGATCGCTGCCATAACCGAGGTCAGCTCGACAGCTTCTGGGGCCACTAACGGAGGTGCCCCGACCGAAGCGACCCCTTGCCCTCCTGTAGCCACCTTTGGAGCAGGGGCCTTTTTGCTTGGAGTTCGGAGCGTGGCCAATTGCTCCTCGGACAGGATTCCTTGTAGCTGTTGGCGACAGTACGCGAACCCCTTGGCGAAGGAGTCCGTCGCCGCCTCCATGAAATCTTTGATGTACTCTGGGGTCTCCTTGAAGGTAGCCACTGCATCAGCGGCCGTCTTCCTCGTAGCCTCCTCTCGCTGCCTCGACTCCTCCAACTACTTCTGGATGAACTCCTGCTGCTGGATTGCAATTGTCGTCATCTTCTTGGTGGTCACGGTGGCGCGACTGGCGACGGTGGCCCTCTCCTCCGTGGCCGCTACCCTCTTCTCAATAGAGGCAGCCCTGCCCTTCGCTGCCTCTACCTTAGTATGGAGCTCCTTTAGCCGAGTCCTCTTCGACTTGAGCTCTCCCTCGAGCTCCTTCCTCGTCCGGATGGTGTCGGCGAGCTAAACCTAGAGGTTCTTAGCCTTTGAATCGGCCTCCCGAATCTCGACATCCTTCCGGCCCACCTCAGCCTTCAGGGATGAGAGCTCCGTTAGATGCTCCTTATCCCTCCTTGCCCAATTATGGCAGTAGTCTTTGATGAGGATCAACTCCCTGCCATGCTGCACCCAAAGAAGACATATTAGTTGTAGTACTAAGAGAAGTCCGGAGGTATGAAGACAAAAGAAGGAAACTTACTGCATAAAGATTGGTGAACGTCAAGCTGATGACGTCGCTCAGGAGCCTCCCGCTCCCCTCCCACCAATCATAGGACTGGACCGAGAAGTCCATCATCCGCTCGGTAAGCTTTGGGTCCTTCACCAGGGAGATGTTAGGGCCCAACTGGAAAGGGACTCGGCGATAGTCCCTGTCCTGCCTCTCCACCGGCTCGGATCCCTCAATAGTGGGAGGCCCGTTCGGTGCCGATTGTGAGCTTGGCGCCCCCTCGGTTCGTGCTGGAGGCGCCGACCTCGTTTCTCTCGATCTTCCCTCCTCCTCGATGTCGACGGTCTCCGGAGGAGGGGCCTCTGTCCTGGCGGTGGTAGCAGCGGATCTGGCATGGACGACCACCTCGAGCTTGGGTGCTAGCACCAACTCTTGCTGCCCTGAAGGCTTGCGGGTGGGCTCGGTCGCCCTCTTCCACCTCCGCTCTGCAATTGGTGCATCCAGCCCAGCCTGCATCGGCCTCGCACCATCTTCAGCTCGGGCCCTCTTTGGAGCGGGCTCGCCTGCCTCTGCCGCCTGCTCTCGTTCCTCGAAAAATGAGAGCAGCTCATCCATCGAAAACTTCATCTCTGCACCAGAAAAGACGAGGTCAGCCCCATAAAAAAAAGAAGAGAGAGAGAGAGAAGAAAAAGAAAAGAAGAAAAGTAAATAAGAAACGAGAGGGGGGTAGCCAAGTCGAACTCATCCAACTCCCGCGTCGAGTTGACCCCGGCCTTGCAGAGATTCTGCTCTGACAGCAAGACCTCAAGAGATGGGATCTCGACCGATCTGAGCAGCTCGTACAAGTCGAGGTCGGCTACTTCGATGGAGGAGTTCCTATTTGGAGATCGATCTGGGTCACTCCAAACCCAGTCGATCCCCTCAACCGAGGCGAAAAAGTACTTACTCTTCCATCCTTTGATGGAAGAGGGGAGCTCGAAACGGATGCCCCGAGGGCGAGAAGAAAGGGACCACCACCCCTCCTCGGTGGGGTGGCATTTCAGGGTGAAAAATGCCCTGAACAAGGAAAAATGGGCGACAATCCCATGGAAGTGGCACAGAACGATGAAATAAAATATCGTTTTGATGGCCTTGGGGACCAATTAGGAAAGAACGAGTCGGTAGTTGGCCAAGAAAGAAAGAAAGAATGGATGGACAAGAAATCGAAGGCCCCCGGCGAAGGTCTCCTCGTAGAAGGCAATCCGTCGAGGACCACTGGATGTGACCTGCTCCCCGGGACGAGGAACGGAGAGCCGGACAGACTTAGGGATGTCGTATACACCCCACATAGCCACCAGATCCTCGGTGGAGATCACTGAAGCAATCCCTTCGGGACCTATCGACCGAGAAGGCTCAGACTCAGGAAGGGAAACATGAGCAGGAGGGAGAGCCAAGTAGGGAGGAGGAGAAGACCTGGGTTCCTTAATGGCTAAAGGGCCCTGAGAAGGTCTCCGACTAAACTAGTACCATGCCGCCTCCATTTCCTCTTTAGAGGAAGAAGGAGTCCTCGGCTGGGAAGGTCCAGCCGAGGCTTGGCACGAGGGATGGAAGTTCAGACCAAAACGATTCATGGACAGAAGAAGATGACGAAGGAGGACCTACGACGACCCTTAGTCGGTGAGAAAAGAGGAAAAAGAAGAAGCTAACCTGCTAAGATCCTAAGCGGATGATGAAGACTGGAGTGGAGGAAGGAAAGGTCTGCAGCATTACGCCGGGCGCGAAGGATTTGAAAGAGGTAAGTTTCGAAAAGACTTATCCCTCCATTCGAGACAACCTGCACCTGACCGTACCATTACGGCTTCCCCAAAAGACTTGCCACGTGTCGCTGATCAATGGAGCCAGCGCCCCCAATCTGACCGTGGTCACTCTGACTTCCGTGCCTGCCATAACCGCCCCCTAGATGTGGCCGCGTGGCTCTCCCGCACAGGCTCAAGGGCCCGCCGGGCGAGACACCACCGATATCGATCATTATTGTACCAGATCTTTTCACCTTTCCACATCAGCACCGTAATTACTCCCTTCGCCCCAAGCATTGCGCGACAACGAGCCTCAGGAGTTGGGGGCAAATGATGTAACCGGATTGCTGATGTGGCCAAGGATCCTGACATGGAGCCCTTATCAGACACCGCACTGGATTCCCTTCATGGGCCCCTTCGCCGGGCAGAGCTCTCCGATGTCAACTGGCCCGCCCGTCAAAGCCGGGCTACATCCTCTGCCAGGTCAGGACACCTAGGTCGGAGCCGAGCTCAAACCCCACCAGAGGCAGACCTTTCGAGCCCAAGGTCGGGCCCCGTGGCCTGGAGTTGAGCTCAAGCCTCCACCATGCGGAGCCCCTTCGAGGCCGGGTCCCCTGGGCTGGGTGCACCTCTGTCAGCCCGGGCTCGATTAATGCTGGGCCCCACCGGTCCGGTACCGAGCTCGGCCCTCTTCTGCACAGCTGAGCCACCACGAGGCAGGTCCACTACGAGCAGGCCCCATCTCCCCAACTCGGCCCCCAGCACGAATCGAATCACCAACCGCCAAGGAAGCAGCACCTCCCCTCCAAAGACGGTGGCATGCCCCACGAGGATCGTACGACAGCACTCGCCACATCACCATTAATGCCCACGACTGCCATTCACACCAGAAAGAAAGGAAGCTCATACCAAGGCACCATGCCCTCCACCGACCTGTCGAACGACCGGAGAAAAGACCCTACCAAGGAGCATGATTCCCGAGAGCGGCGGCACAACGGTAGAGGTCTTGCCAGGCTTCCAGGAAGGGCAAGTAAAAGGAATGTCAGAGGCATGTAGAAGCTTCCCCATCTACCTAATAAAGAAGGCATCCCGTCTACGGCACGATACCTCATCGCACCCGCCTGACAGCCAGGGAGGACCCTGAGGCAAGCCCAAAAATGAGGTAACAGCACTCATATTATGATATAGAAACACTCTCTCAAGGGAAAAACCATCCAATTTTCCAACAACACAACCATCACTAAGAGAAAGAGGAGAAGGGAGAAAGGCCAGACAGGAGGGCAAGACCACCTCGGCCACCACATCCCCCAGTTCGCACTCACACTCTCATACACTCCACTCACTCCTCCTAGCATGGAGCTCATCCAGAGGGGCTCGACCAGGAGGATCTGTTCTCCTGGATCGTCACTAACTTGACCGTCAGAGTGCCCCCACTGGAATCCCCGGCCCGGGTCACTGACGTTGGCTTTCTTGCAGGTCCCGGGGCACCGGAGGCATCTCCAGTGGGCGGACGCGGAACACCCAACATCATCAATAGCTACGGGCCACGGCGATCTGGGCGGCAACAAATACCATTTTGTTGTGGTATCCTAGGAGCGGAGAAGTTGTGATCAATGTCATTTTCTATGCAATAATCATCAAAAAATTGATTTTCAAATTCGGTGCCGTGATCACTCCTAATTGCAACAATTGATAGATTTTTTTAATTTGAAATCTTTTCTAAAATTTTTGAAATACTTTAAAGGTTTCGTCTTTGTGAGCAATAAATAAATCCCATGTAAATCTAGAAAAATCGTCTACAATCATAGGGGCATATTTCATACCTCCTAGGTTTGTAGTCCTAGTTGGTCCACATAAGTCCATATGAAGTAGCTCTAGAGGTCTAGTAGTTGAAATCATATTTTTGGATTTAAAACTCTCCCGAGTTTGTTTACCCATTTGTCATGCATCACAAACATGATCAAAGTCTACTTTAAACTTAGGCATGCCTCTAACTAGATTTTTGGAAATTAACTTGGCAATAGTATGCATGCTAGCATGGCCTAATCATCTATGCTAAAGAAAACAAGACTCCTTGGTCTTAGCATTCATTGCAACAAGACAGGAACTACTTGACATGGCAAGATCATTAAGATCTATCACATAAATATTTCCAAGTCTATGTCCAATAAACTTACTGCTAGAATCGAGAGAGTTTGTTACAATGCACATAGATGATTCAAAGATAACCTTGAAGCCTTTATCACATAATTAACTAATACTTAATAAATTGTACTTCAATTTATCTACTAGCAATATATTTTAAATAAAAGTGCTGGGGGTTATCTTGATATTATCGATTCTGATTATTTTTTCCTTGCCATTATCTCCAAAAGTAATCATACCTTCTTCTTTCATTTCTAGGATGATAAATTGATCCTTGTCACCCGTCATATGCCTTGAACAGCCACTATCGAGATATCATCCTTTCTTCAATTTTTGGGCTGTAAGACATTCCTGCAAGATAATCAAAAGGTTCTTTTAGGTACCCAAGTTAACTTGGGTCCTTGCAGGTTAGCTGAGGTGGTTCCTTTGGGAATCCAAATATTTCTTACTTTATTTTTGTTATTTCTAAAGATATTGCATTCAAAGGCTTTATGTCATAACCCTTTACATGCAAAACATTCAACTCTGGAATTCTAAAAAGATGCATATTTTAAAGTTCTAGATGTTGATGCATGAGATGCAAATATAAAAGATTTTCTATTTAAGCTCTTAGAAATACAAAGTAGTTTTAGAAGTAGAACCATTTATTGCAAAAGCCTTTTGAGATATAAATTTTGGAACATAAGCTTTTGGTTTCACGAAAGTAGTTGCTGAAATACTATTTGAATTTGAGGAATTAAAACCGATTCTAGCTTTGTTACCAGAAATCTTTTGTTCTTTAAGAATTAGCTCAAGCTTGTTAGAAGATAATGTAAGTTTTTCAATAAGTGGCCTGAGTTTTTCAACCTACTTTTTCAACTCATTATTTTCATTTATCAAAGCTTTGTTTTTGTCAAGATAAGCATTATTCTCAGTTTTCAAAGCTTTATAATTTTTAGAAAAGACATGTAATTATTTTCACAATAAGATATTCTTTTCCAAAATCTCTTCTTTTTCTTTTAATAAAGAATCATTGATATTCTTTAAATATCTAATCTTTACTCCAGCTTTTTTAAATTTAGATAATAGATCATGAAAACATAATTTAATTCATCAAATGTAAATTCAATTTAAGCATTGGGGGATGTTACCTCATCTTCGAGACTCATTAGACATAAATTAGTAGTTTTTATGATCTCTTCCTCTTCAGTTGAGGTGAATTCCTTACTATCGTTCAATGTGGCAACCATCGCCTTTTTCTTCTTTTTTAAAAAAAACTTCTTTAATTGTGGACAATCTGGACGAATGTGCCACAGTTTCTTACATTCATAACAGGTGGGCACTTTAATTTTTTTCTTTTTCTTTATCCTTGTCCTTGTCCTTGGAATGCTCTCCTCGTTTATGAAATTTTTGATTGAATCTTCCTTTTTTCTTTTCCATAAACCTTCTAAATCTCCTCTTGACCATTGCGATATCTTTGTCTTCTAGATCATCTTCGAAGGAGATGGAGTCATCTTTCAATTCCTCATCTTTCTTTTAGTTCAACGCAGCTTTGAAGGCAATTGTCTTCTTCTTCTTTTGATCGTCATCGGTTCTATGCTGCATGGCCAATTCATGAGTGATGAGAGAATCCATTAATTCATCCAAAGAAAGGGTGTTCGGATCTTTTGCTTCTTAGATGGCAATCACTTTGGGGTCCCATTTATCCGGAAGTGATATGACGATCTTCTGTACTAAGTTAGCATTTGAATAAAACATGCCAAGACTTTTTAAGCCATTAATAATATCTATAAATCTAGTAAACATGGCAGATATAGTTTCAGTAGGTTTCATTTTAAACAGTTCATAACTATATACTAGAAGATTTATTTTCGAAGTCTTCACTTGGGAAGTTCCTTCGTGGGTCACTTCGAGTTTATTCCAAATTTTCTTTGTGAAGAGCAAATGAAAATTTGATTAAACTCGTTGGCATCCAAAGCACAGTATAACATATTTATTGCTTTGGTATTTAATTTTTCCATCTTCATGTCGTGTTCATCCCAGTCCTCTTCAAGCTTAGGGACATCCATGCCATTAATTTTAATCATGAGAATTTGTGGCCCTTTTAGAATGACCTTCCATAATTGAAAATCGATAGCTTGTATATAGATTTTCATTCTAGCTTTCTAGTAAGAATAATTAGTGCCAGTAAAGAGTGGAGGTCTATTAGTAGATTGGTCTTCGACCAAGGAAGTACTCATGGGATGAGCCATCAATCTTTACTCTAAATGTATTTAGAGACACTGCTCTAATACCAGTTGTTGCCCAGGTGGCTTTCCCAATAGGGGTGAATTGGGAATTTAAAAAATTTAAGCAATTATGTACTTTTGAAATCCCTGTTAAAGTATTAAGTGCTATGATAAATCAATTAACTATAGAAGCAAAAATAAATTAGAGAAGCACAACACAAACACAAAAATTATAGTAGTTCGGAGCAACCCAGCTCCTACGTCCAATACCCAAGATTACCACTTGGGATTTCCACTATATCCCACACCGAAATATAGTCGGATTGTTTTAAACAGACTCATAATCCAAACCTCTATACTCTGGTATTACCGGGATCACCAAAGAAACCCAACTTAGTTTTACCAAGATCACCAAGAACCCAACACTTAGTTTTTAACAAAGGCTCACCAAAAACCTATTTGGTTTTTCAACCGGGCTCACCAATAATCCAATAATTCAAGAATGAATTAAAAAGAAAAGCAATAGAATGACAAACAAATTTTTTGTCGAGTGGTTGCCGATGTAGCTCGAGAGAAGCCCACTTGAATGTACTTCAATGCACTTTAATGGCTTTTATTGCTTCTTTACCAAGTGCTTCAAGCTTTAGATGAGAGTTGGTGAATACTTGAAGGCTGTCTTGAATACTCTTAGTGCTCTTTTCCTTGTTGAAAGGTTGGATATTCAATAAAGCATTGATTCTTTGAAGAACTTTCTAACTCTTGTGTTGCTCAGGTGGCTTCCCAAGAGGGGGGTGAATTAGGATTAAAAACCTTTTACAATTATGTGCACTTTCAAATTCTTTTTGTGTTGTAGTGCAATATGCAATGCAGAAATAATTAAGTAAAAGCAATAAAGCAATAAGAACACAATCACAAACATAAAGAAGTTTAGAGTCGTTCGGAGCAACCGGCTCCTACGTCCACTACCCAAGCACACTTGGGATTTCCACTATATCCCCCAAATCATAATACAGTCTGATTATTTTACCAGGCTCACAATCCAAACCTATACACTTTGGTTTTACCAGGATCACCAAAGAAATCCTAACTCCCTTTGGTTTTAAACGGGATCACCAAAGAAAACCCAAATACTTGGTTTTATACAAGGATCACCAAGAACCCAACTTAGGTTTTATAAGGTTCACTTAAAAACCTTCAACCTTCTCTTAAGACATAGCCCCTTGCTATTCTTAGAGAGAAAACAATGATAGAAAAATGATAAACAAGCAACTACAACAAACCTTCAATCTTCAAGCTGCTTCTTTCTTTCTTCAATGTGTGGATTCAATGATGGAGTAGAGTTGTTGAAGCTTTGAATCCTATCTTGAAGGCTCTTTTGAGGTAGGTAGGTGAAAGGACTTGAAAGCTCTTCAATATCTCAAGATAAATTTTCAATAATGCTCTAATAAAATTTTTTAAACCTTCAAAAATAATCCCTTTTATAGTTTTTTAAGATATATGTTCATTGTAGGGCCTAGATATTCGTGAAAGAGCTGTTGGAGATGAATTGGAGTTCAAAAATCAACTTCAGCAACTAGCCATTAGAGTGCAGAAAATGACTCCATGAGTCGGCTCGAGGTCCACGAGTCGGCTCGAAGCCTCAGATAGCTCAAAATGAAATTCTGTAGGAGTCGGCTCTTCTTGCTGGAGTTGGTTCTTGCCTTCAGTCAAGTCAAAATGATGAACACCTAGAGTCGGCTCTTCAGGACAGAGTCGGCTCGAGTTCTCAGACCTTCAAAATTCATAACTCTGGATGAGTCGGCTCTTAGGGCAGGAGTCAGCTCAAGATCTCAGGCTTCAGAAAAATGCTTTCTTCCATGAGTCAGCTCTTAGGATAGGAGTTGGCTTTTGATGCTGAAACACTAAAACTTTCTCCATGCCATGCCACAAAGAGTCAGCTCTTGCAATTCTTAAAAAAAAATGCTTCAAGCTTCTCCAAAACTCTTCAACATTGAATCAAATAGAATCTAATCTACATACCTTTAATTTTTACAATTTTCAGCCCATTTTACAAGATTACAAGATTAATAAAACTATGGCATTTATAAGTTCAAGTTCATAAAACTTTATACAAAATTGCATTACCCTCAAATCAGTTTGAAAACTATTTTAAACTGAAGATAACCAATTTCCTGCAAAACCTCTTAAACAGTTTGAAATAGTTAGTATCAAATATATGCTCCAATATTTTGTGATCATCAAAATCATTCCAGGGTCAACAATCTCTCCCTTTTTGATGATGACAAAACACTGTGCATGATTAAAATTTAAAAGCACTTTACAATTACAGTATATTCAAATTTATCAAATGATATTGGACATGATGTGTATCACACAGATTAAGTATCACTTGTATCAACATAGTGTGCCACAATGTATCATATGTATCAAATGTATAGAATTGAACACTATATTCACACCAAGTATCATATATATCGATACACTGTATTATCTGTATCATATGAGCAATAGGTATCGAAACATAATGTATTAGCACATAATATATCAGGAGTATCATCTATACAATGCATATCAAAACTTATAAAATTATCAAATATTTGAAATAAATTTTATGATAATTTAACAAGAAACTTAACAAAAACTCCTCTTTACTATTGTCATTCTTTTTAAATTTCATCAAATTTTCATGAATCACCTGAATCAACATTCATATTTTCATCACATTCATATAAACATGTATTATAAGTTGAACATTCATATTATGGCATTTTCATTATGCACAATCTCCGTTCTCCCCCTTTTTGTCATCAACAAAAGGCATAGAAGAGAACATTCATTCATAATAATTCAATCATAACAAGAATGGACATGTAGCATAAAAAGTGATATATATATATATATATATATATATGAAAATGAGTATATAGGTGATACATTATAGATGTACCTCGGCACTACAAAATTGTATCACAACAACCAAAATGTAACAAGCATAGAGTTTTAAAAACATCAAGATAAAAGCCTAAACATCAAAAAGATGGGCTAGTGATGGGGATCCAAGGCAGGTCCAGGTATTTTTCTATTTTTTCTTATTTTCTCAGATTTTTTTATTTTTCTATTCCCGCTATTTCGACTATCCCCGCTATTCTAGTTTTGTTCTTGGTTTATCCCCGAGTTATCCCAGTTTTATTCCATCTTCACTGTCTTTCTCCAGTGGTTTTAAAATGAATTTCAAAACCCTAGCCTCCACCCCGCCGGTCCCAGATCCGGGCCACCCGACCCCCGGCCACCACCGCCGAACCGCCGCCGGTGCTCGTCGGCCCCTGCCCTCGCCGGAGAAGCCGTCGCCGCCGCCCCACGCCCATGGGAAGACGAACGGATGCGGAGGCGTCCGCTCGCCATGGCCCACGGCCGCCGCTACCGCCGCCGGCCCGCTGCCCGCCGCTCGCCGGCCCTCGTCCGGCCGCCGGTGGGGTCCACCGCCGTCCACGCCCATGGGAAGAAGAACGGACGCGAGAGGCGTCCGTCCGCCCACGTGCACCCCTGCGCCGCCGCCGTCGTTGCCGCCGCCCGCACATCCGCCGGCCCCGGTCGTCCCCGCCGTCCACCGGCCATGCTGGTGCCCTGAGGTCTCCCACAAACATCACGCCCTGGGGTGTGCCGTGCCATTCTTGCGCCGCCTCGCCTGCAGCCCGTCGCCAGCCGTCCGCCGGCCCGTCCGCCACCTGCTGGTGTTCCGCCGGAGACCGTTCTTCCCTTCCACGACCATGAGTTTGTGTTTGCACGGATTTCAGAGTGGCCCATATTTCAGAGCAGCATGCTTTCTGGAGCAGATTATCAAGCCAAAACACTCTTCAGAGCATATCAGCACTATTTTTGTTGCAACATGAATTTTGATGTAATTTATTTTTCTTTTTTAGTTTTCTTAGAGGCTAAGAAATTGAGGGTTTTGGTTTTTCTATATAAAGGCCCCCTCTCCCCCTGTAATAATCAGAGAGAGTTGATATAGATTTTTGGGTTGGTTTCGGTTATGGTTCTGGGTTGAGGCCCATTTTTCTTCGTTCCCTGCTATGTGCATTATGGGTTCGATGAGGGGTGTGAGACGTTCCCTGTTGTGTGCATTATGGGTTCGATGAGCACCCTTGTTATCCACTATCTCGTCTTCTTTATCTCCTCGTGTCCTTCGAGAGTCATCCTAGCGCATCTATGTGAGAGCCCTGCTGTGTGCATTATGGGTTCGATGGGAGCTCAGGGTAGCTGGTGCTGTGACCCCTTCGGGAGGGTAGCTTTATGCTCAGGGTAGCTGGTGCTGTGATCCCTCGGGAGGGAAGCTTTAGGCTTTGACCCCTGACTTTCTGTGTGCGTTCCCCGCTAGAGTGAGTCTTAGGGCCATGAGTTCCACTTCCCGGTCCCCCATCTTCATTCTTCCTTTGCCACATCCACCCAGAAAATTGAAAACAAAAGAGATCAGCTGTCTTAGGATTTTAGTGTCAGTATGCCCTAGTCCCGGGAGGCTTCTTAGCCCTCCCACGGTCCTAGTTTGTTTAGTTGTTTCCCTGTTTTCCAAATAACCATGTTATATCGATTTTCGTCCCGCATCAATTTTGCTCTGAGCATAAAGCTACCCTCCCGAAGGGGTCACAGCACCAGCTACCCTGAGCTCCCATCGAACCCATAATGCACATAGCAGGGCTCTCACATAGATGCGCTAGGATGACTCTCGAAGGACACGAGGAGATAAAGAAGACGAGATAGGGGATAACTAGGGTGCTCATCGAACCTATAATGCACATAGCAGGGAACGTCTCACACCCCTCATCGAACCCATAATGCACACAGCAGGGAATGAAGAAAAATGGGCCTCAGCCCAGAACCAGAACCGGAACCAACCCAAAAATCTATATCAACTCTCTCTAATTATTACAGGGAGAGAGGGGGCCTTTATATAGAAAAACCAAAACCCTCAGTTTCTTAGCCTCTAAGAAAACTAAAAAAATAAAATAAATTACATCAAAATTCGTGTTGCATCAAAAATAGTGCCGATATGCTCTGAAGAGCATGTTGGTTTGATAATCTGCTCCAGAAAGCATGCTGCTCTGAAATATGGGCCACTCTTAAATCCGTGCAAACACAAACTCACTGTCGTGGAAGGGAAGAACGGTCTCCAGTGGAACACCAGCGGGTGGCGGACGAGCGGGCGGACGGCTGGCGACGGGCTGCGGGCGAGGCGGTGCAAGAATGGCATGGCATGCCCCAGGGCGTGCCGTTTGGTCTCCCATGGCCGTGGGAGACCTCAGGGCACTGGCGTGGCCTGTGGACGGCGGGGACGGCCAGGGCCGGCGGGATGGTGGCCGCGGACGTGCGGGCGGCGGCGGCAACGGCGGCGTAGGGGCGCACGTGGGTGGACAGACGCCTCCCACGTTCGTTCGTCTTCCAACGGGTGTGGATGGCGGTGGACCCCACCGACGGCCGGGCGAGGGCCGACGGGCGGCAAGAACGGCGGCGGGCCGGTGGCCATGGTGAGCGGATGCCTCCGCGTCCGTTCGTCTTCCCACGGGCGTGGGGCGGCGGCGGCGGCTTCTCCAGCGAGGGCGGGGGCCGGTGAGCACCGGCGGCGGTTCGGCGGTGGCGGCCGGGGGTCGGGCGGCCCGGATCTGGGACCGGCGGGGTGGAGGCTAGGGTTTTGAAATTCGTTTTAAAACCACGAGAGAAAGACAGTGAAGATGGAATAAAACTGGGATAACTCGGGGATAAACCAAGAACAAAACCAGAATAGCGGGGATAGTCAGAATAGCGGGAATAGAAAAATAAAAAAATTCTGAGAAAATAAGAAAAAATAGAAAAATACCCGGACCTGCCTTGGATCCCCATCAGCTAGGATCATCACTAGTAGGTTCTTCCTCATTAGAGGAGGAACCAACTTCTAAGATTCCTGGACTAGGCTTGAACTTAGGAAATCTGGGTCTAAGATCTCTAATCCTAGTCCAAGTAGGAGTGGTAGTCCTAGACACTTTAGTTTTAGCTTTGGCTTTGGACTCTGAAGATATAAAGATGGGAGTGGGTCTAATAGTCGGTGGATCAAAGGATAATGCCAAGGTGATGGTGGTAGAAAGTATCTGTGTAGCTGGAGTCTATCCAACCTCAGATCCTGTAGCCTCAATACCAGCCTCGGGCTTAGCATCAATACGTGTGGTGTGAGAAGGTACATCATTGGAATATGCCACCTGTCCCTGCTCTCGATCAGTGCCAGTGTCAGTGCCAGGTGTTATGGAAGTCGATGGTACATGTTGGCTGGCTGCAGAAAGCTGTCTCGGTAAGGTCATAACATCATGAAATCCCTGCTGTATCTCAGACTGTAGTAGAGTAATTCTGCTATCAGTGTCTGATCTGAGACATGATATCTCCTCCAAGACTCTCTGAAGTCTATCGTCTGCATCAAGTCCAACAGCTGTATATCTCATAACTGGTGACTGAGGTGTGGTGGGAGCTGGCTCTGACAGTCTAGCCTCATCAGTCTGTGTATCTGCCTCCTTACCAAGTCCATGTGCTGCCTGAGTGCCATCCTCTGAATCATCCGAGTGTACAATTGGAACACCTAAGGTCTTCCGAATCCAATGGCCATCTACTTTAATGAATCCTATTTTAGTAAGGGATTTCACAGTATACCTGTCAGTGTGCAGCAGTAGTCGGCTATCCTCTACTGTCATATCTACCAGGGCTTCCTGAAATAACAGTGTAAAGACCATCCCATATGATAGACAGGCTCGTGCCCTACGAGCTGCCTCCCTCATCTGTGAGAGCATGCTAAACGGTAAGTTGAGGGCCTCCCCCTCAATCAGACATCTCATAAACATAAGGTCTTCCTGAAATAACAGTGTAAAGACCATCCCATATGATAGACAGGCTCGTGCCCTACGAGCTGCCTCCCTCATCTGTGAGAGCATGCTAAATGGTAAGTTGAGGGCCTCCCCCTCAATCAGACATCTCATAAACACAAGGTCATGCTCGCTGACCCAATCAAATCACCCGGTTCGAGGCAAGAAAATCTTACTGATAATGTTGTGCAACAACCTCATCTCCAATGACAACTGATTGGCACTAACATGCACAACACCCTTCATATTAGATCTTTCTAGTATGAGTCTAAGGATCTTCATCTTCTCTTTTAAAACCAAATAGCATTCACCTTTGGAATATTCAAAATACTTGATAGTTTTTGCTCACTAATCTCTATATGCTTCCCTTTAACAGTTCCTTCCAAATGAAATGCGCCCAACGACATATTTTCAAAGAATTGGCGGACTAAGTTAGAATATGTAGGAACATTCAATAGACAAAAATTCTTCCAACCCTTTTTCTCTATCCAATCCCCAATACGTAACTGTTCTTGCTCCAAGAAGCTAAAGTCAATGGACCTACCCGGGGTTACCTGACGATTTCCCATAAGAATCACTTGTCTAGGTGCTTGAGGCCCTTGTTCTTGCTCAATCAGCTATTCTTCTTCCGGATTTGAGGTGTCTAAGCACCTTTTGGTTCTCCTTTCTTTCACGACTATCCAAACCACCTACAAGGGTTTCTTGGCAATGATTTTGCAGGGTGCCATCTAGCTCAGATTAAGAGATTGGAGGGGTTTGAGAGTATTTTTGGAGGTTTTCCTAGGATGGAATGTGGAGTTGGCTAAGTGAAAATGGCCAAAACCTAAAAACACAACGAAACCAAAACACGAAAACCCTATTTAAAAATATTTGGTCTGACCTTCGAGTCGGCTTGCCGAGCACCCTATTGACTTGAGTCGGCTCGAGCCAAAAAGCAATCTAAAAGTCAAAAAAGGTCAAAATCAATTTCTATAGGTTTCTAGACATACAAATAGGTTGTCCTATGCTCTAAAAAATTTTGAAACATATAGATAATTTTTCCTTATTTTTCAAAAATTAGGTCAAAAAGTGTTCAGAATGGGTCACATAGCCCTAATTCGCCTCTAATTTTCTCAAATCTATCTAGACTAAGTGGTTTAGTAAAAATGTCTGCAAGTTGATCTTCAGTGCATACAAATTCTAGCTCAACAACATTTTTAAAACATGATCATGAATAAAATGATATCGAATTTCAATGTGCTTAGTTCGTGAGTGCTGAATTGGATTTTTGGATAAATTAATAGCATTAGTACTATCACATTTGATAGGAATTTTAGATTGGACAACACTATAATCTTCTAGTTATTGCTTGATCCACAATACTTGAGCATAACAGCTCCCAGTAGCCACATATTCTGTCTCAGCAGTAGATAGTGCTACAGAGTTCTGTTTGCGGTAGTGCCAAGAGATCAAGTTAACACTAAGAAATTGACAGGCGTCACTTGTGCTTTTTCTATCTATTTTACATCCTTCATAATCAGCATCAGAATAACTAATTAATTTCAATGATGTATACTTAGAATACCATAAACCTACATTATATATGCCTTTCAGATATTTAATGATTTTCTTAACAGCTATGATGTGTGACTCTTTAGGATTAGATTGAAAATGTGCACATATACAAACACTAAATAATATATCAGGTCTACTAGCATCAAATAAAGTAATGAACCGATCATACCTCGGTACAGCTTTCGATCAACGTTTGTGCCATTTTCATCTTTATCAAGTCTACATATAGGACTCATGGGTGTTCCATTTTCTTTGCTTGATTCCATGCCAAATTTTTTGATAATCTCTTTGATGTACTTGGCTTGATTAATTAGGATACCATCTTTAGTTTGTTTGATTTGAAGTCCAAGAAAGTAACTTAGCTCACCCATCAAGCTCATTTCAAATTCTCCCTGCATTAGCTTAGCAAAATTTTGACACAAAGATTCATCAATAGATCCAAAGATAATATCAATATATATTTGAACAACTAAAATATCATTATTCTTTCTTTGAATAAATAGTGTGGTGTCAACACTACCTCTTACAAAATCATTTGCAATTAAAAACTTACTTAGTCTATCATACCAGGCTCTAGGTGTCTGTTTCAGACCATACAAAACTTTATTCATTTTGAAAATGTGATTTGGAAAAGTGTGATCAATAAAACCTGGTGGTTGCTCAACAAAAACTTCTTCGGATAAAAAACCATTTAAAAATGCACTCTTTACGTCCATTTGAAATAATTTAAAGTTCATAAAACATGCATAAGCTAGTAGCAATATAATGGCTTCTATTCTAGCTACCGGTGCATAAGTTTTATCAAAATCTATTTCCTCTTCTTGATTATATTCTTGTGCAACCAGTCTAGCCTTATTTCTAATTACATTTCCATCTTCATCTAATTTATTTCTGTAAACCCA
The DNA here is from genome assembly GCA_021397845.1 of Areca catechu. Taxonomy (NCBI): domain Eukaryota; kingdom Viridiplantae; phylum Streptophyta; class Magnoliopsida; order Arecales; family Arecaceae; genus Areca; species Areca catechu. The sequence goes on from CM038050.1 coordinate 126,840,849, forward strand.
CCTAAAACCTATAACAAGATAGTCATTAGGTATTTCTACTAGGGTCCAAACATTATTTCTCCTAAATTGGTTTAATTCATCATGCATTGCTAACATCCAATTAGGATTGGTTTCAGCTTCTTCTATATTGTGTGGTTCTACATGCAAAACAAAAGCAATTAAATCATGTGCATCTCTATGTACAGATCTAGTTTTAACACCTTGAGATGGGTCTCCTATAATTAATTCTTAGGGTGTAATTGTATATACCTCCATTCCTTGGGTATATCATCATGATTTTTGCTTACCTCTTCTTCATGTGGTTCACTTGATTGTTTGTCTTTGAGAGTCAAGTCTTTCAGTCCATGTTCTAAAGTACCTGTATCATCATCAGCAAAATCTTCCTTTCTAGAATATGTAATATCAGATTCATTGAAAATAATATATACAGATTCTTTAACAGTTCTTTTATTGAAAATATGATAGGCTTTACTATTTAAAGAATATCTAAGAAAAATAGCCTCATCAGATTTTGCATCGAATTTACCAAGATTATCTTTTCCATTATTAAGAACAAAACATTTGCATTCGAAAATATTAAATACTTAATATTAGGTTTTCTATTATTCCAAAGTTCATAGGGGGTTTCTCTGATAATTGGTCTAATTAAAACTCTGTTTAAAATATAGTATGTGGTATTAACAGCTTTTGCCCAAAAGTATTTTGGAAGATTTCCTTCACAAAGCATTGTTCTAGACATCTCTTCCAAAGTATGATTCTTTCTCTCTACAACACCATTTTACTATGGTGTTCTAGGTGCAGAAAAGTTATGATCAATACCGTGCTTTGTGCAAAAGTGATCAAAATATTGATTTTCAAATTCTGTGCCATGATCACTATGAATTGAAATAACAGATAAATTTTTCAAATTTGTAATTCTTTTATAAAACTTTTTGAATACATTGAAGGTTTCATTTTCATGTGCAATAAACAAAATCCATGTGTATCTTGAAAAGTCATCTACAATCACAAGGTCATATTTCATACCACCTAGGCTAGTAGTCCTAGTAAGTCCAAATAAGTCCATGTGAAGTAGCTCTAAGGGTCTAGTTGTAGAAACAATGTTTTTAGATTTAAAACTCTCCCTCACTTGTTTTCCTAACTGACAAGCATCGCAAACATAATCAAAATTGACTTTGAATTTTGGCAAACCTTTGACTAAGTCCTTTGAAATAAATTTAGCTATAGTGTCCATACTAGCATGACCAAGTCGCCTATGCCATGGTAAACTTGATTCCTTGCTCTTATCATTCATTGCTATAAGATTGTATTGCTTGACATAGCTAGATCATTAAGATTTACTATAGAAATGTTACCAAGTCTGTGTCCAATGAATTTAGTACTAGAGTCAAGTGGATCAACTACTATACCCATTGATGACTTGAAGAAAATATTAAAACCAATATCACATAGCTGACTAATACTCAAAATATTATTCTTTAATTTCTCTACAAGTAACACATTTTCAGTAAAAGTATAAGGAGTAATTTTAATTTTACCAATACCGAATATCCTTCCCTTTCGATTGTCACCAAATGTTACCATTCCACCATCCTTCTATTCTAGGATGAAGAATTGATCAATGTCACCCATCATGTATCTTGAATAGCTGCTATCTAGATACCATCTTTTCTTTATATTTATGGCTGCAAGACATCCCTGCAAAATAATTATTTAACAAATTTAGGTACCCAAGCTTTCTTGGGTCCTTGCAAGTTAGTGGAAATGGTTCCTTTTGGAACCCAAATTTTCTTAATTTTTTTTTTTGTCATTATGTTTCAAATGACACTCAAATGCTTTATGACCAAAGTTATTGCAAGAATAACATACAATTCTTGATTTTGAATAATAAGCTTGAGATGATGCAAATTTAGGTCTAACTTGTTTTGAACTAATAAACTTAGGAGCATATGAAGTAAATACAGAAAATTTGTTTGAAATAGAATCTGTATAACCAATTTGAATTTATTATTTATTTTTCTTTGATCTTTCAAAATTAATTCGAGTTTATTAGAGCTTAAGGTTAGTTTTTCAACCAAGGGTTTGATTTTTGAACTTCCTTCTTTAAATCATCATTTTCAATTTTCAAATCTTTGTTTTACTCAAAAAGCTCTTCTTTTTCAAATTGAACAATCTTAAGTCTTTCACAAACTAAATTTAATTCTCTTTGCAAGATTTTGTTTTTTTCACCAAATTCATTTTTATCTTTTTCAAATATATCACATTGATTTTTCAAAGTTTTCATTTTCAAACCAGCCTTTTTGTATTCCACCAATAGTTCACAAAAAGCATTATGCAATTCATCATAAGTGAATTCTAAATTGAGTTCAGATGTATTTACCTCATCCTCCAAATCCATAAGATAGATTTGTGTAGTTTTTGTTGTCTCTTCATCCTCTTCAGTGGATGTAGATTCGTCACTGTCGCTCTAGGCTGCAAGCATTGCCTTCTTCTTTATTTTGGTGAACATCTTTTTCTTCGCTTCATGACAATCAGGACGGATATGTCCTGGCTTCTTGCATCCGTAGCAAATTGAAACTTGATCCTTATTTTTATCTTTCTCTTTCTCTTTATCTTTTTCTCTTTCTCTCCCAAAATCTCCTTTTCTGAATTGCTTTCTCCATGACAAGGGCAATTTCATCATTTCCTAGATCATCATCATTTGATGAATCTGATTATTCATTTTTATCTTCTTCTATAGCTTTAAATGCAATGGCTTTCTTTCTTTTGGTATCTTCCTCAGTTCTTTGTTGCATAGCCAATTCATGCGTGATCAGTGATCCAAGCAGTTCATCCAGTGGCAGAGTATTTAGGTCCTTCACTTCTTGAATTGCTATCACTTTGGCTTCCCACTTATCTGGCAAAGATCTTAAAATCTTTTGGATAAGATCACCATTAGAGTAAATTCTACCAAGACTTTTGAGACCATTTATAATATCAGTAAAGCGAGTATACATTACAGATATAGTCTCACCAGGATCCATTTTAAATAGCTCATAATTATGCACAAGAAGATTGATTTTTGATGTTTTAACTTGTGATGTGCCTTCATGTGTGATTTCTAGCTTGTCCCAAATTTTTTTAGCAGAATTGCAAGTTAAAATTATGTTAAACTCATTTGGATCCAAAGCACAATATAATAAGTTCATTGCTTTGGCATTCAGCTCAGCTAATTTTATATCATTCTCGTCCCAATCCTCTTCTGGTTTGGAAACCTCTGCATCATTAACTCTAATTATGGGTATGTGAGGTCCTTTCAAGACAATCTTCCATAAATAAAAATCTATGGCTTGAATGTATATTTTCATTCTTGCCTTCCAATAAGTGTAATTGGTTTCGGTGAAAAGTGGAGGTCTATTTATGGATTGACCTTTGACCAATGAAGTGCTCATGGGATGTGCCATATATCTTTACTCTAAGTAACTTTCAGAGACTATGCTCTGATACCACTTGTTGCCTAGGTGGCTTTCCAAGAGAGGGGTGAATTGGGATTAAAAACTTTTTACAATATGTGCACTTTCAAATTCTTTTTGTGTTGTAGTACAATATGCAATGCGGAAGTAATTAAGTAAAAGCAATAAAGCAATAAGAACACAATCACAAACACAAAGAAGTTTAGAGTGGTTCGGAGCAACCGGCTCCTACGTCCATTATCCAAGCACACTTGGGGTTTCCACTATATCCTCCAAATCAGAATACAATCAAATTATTTTACTAGGCTCACAATCCAAACCTATACACTTTGGATTTACCGGGATCACCAAAGAAACCCTAACTTCCTTTGGTTTTAAACGGGACCACCAAAGAAAATCCAAACACTTGGTTTTATACAGGGATCACCAAAAACCCAACTTAGTTTTTATAAGGTTCACCTAAAAACCTTCAACCTTCTCTTAAGATACAGCCCCTTGCTGTTCTTAGAGAGAAAACAATGATAGAGAAATGATAAACAAGCAACAGAACAAACCAAGTTTGTTTAGGTGTTGCCGATGTAGATCAAGATGAAGCCTAGCTTTGAATGCTCTTTAATGCTCCTCAAGCTGCTTCTTTCCTTCTTCAATGAGTGGATTCAATGATGGAGTAGAGTTGTTGAAGCTTTGAATCCTATCTTGAAGGCTCTTTTGAGGTAGGTAGGTGAAAGGACTTGAAAGCTCTTCAATATCTCAAGATAATTTCTCAATAATGCTCTAATAAAATTTTTTAATCCTTCAAAAACAATCCTTTTTATAATTTTCTTAGAGATATAGCCATTGTAGGGCCTAGAGATTCATGAAAGAGCTATTGGAGATGAATTGGAGTTCAAAAATCAACTTCAGCAACTAGCCGTTGGAGTGCAGAATGGCTCCACGAGTTAGCTCGAGATCCACGAGTCGGCTCGAAGTCTCAGACAGTCCAAAATGAAATTCTGTAGGAGTTGGCTCTTCTGGCTGGAGTTGGCTCTTACCTTCAGTCAAGTCAAAATGATGAACACCTAGAGTCGGCTCTTCAGGGCAGAGTCGGCTCGAGTTCTCAGAGTTAGCTCTTGATGCTGAAACATTAAAACTTTCTTCGTACCATGCCACAAAGAGTCAGCTCTTGATCCAAGAGTCAGCTCTTTCAAATCTTCAAAAAAAAATGCTTCAAGCTTCTCCAAAGCTCTTCAACATTGAATCAAATAGAAGCTAATCTACGTACCTTTAATTTTTATAATTTTCAGCCTATTTTACAAGATTACAAGATTAATAAAACTAGGACTTTCACAAGTTCAAGTTCATAAAACTTTATACAAAATTGCATTACCCTCAAATCAGTTTGAAAACTATTTTAAACTGAAGATAACCAATTTCCTGCAAAACCTCTTAAACAATTTGAAAGAGTTAGTATCAAATACATGCTCCAATATTTTATGATCATCAAAATCATTCCAGGGGTCAACATCTTGCTTCAAGGACCCTCAAATATATAGTCTTATGCCTTTTTCAGATGATTTTAGTTGTTGTAGATAGTTGGGATGTGATATTTGACCGTTGGAGCGCTTTTTGGATTCAAATTTTGAGTTCTGGAACTAGCCATTGCAAGTCTGAAATTGACCTTCGAGTCGACTCGGATCACTCGAGTCGGCTTGGATCCTCAAAGGAGTTCTGGTTGAGTCGACTCTCTTTAATCTAGTCGGCTCGCTTGCAGAGTGTCTTGATTCTTCACTCTATAAAAGTTGGCTCATCTTGATTAGAGTCGGCTCGGATCCTTTGGCCTTCAAAATGTCAGTCTGAACGAGTCGGCTAACTTCTACTCTAGTCGACTTGGATGGCTGTTCTGCTCAGAAAAAAATTTCTAGACTCTGGAGGAGTCGGCTCGAACTTTTGAAGAGTCAGCTCGGATGTCTGACCGTGTGATAGAGTCAGCTCAAACTTTTTTTGGGTCGGCTCACCTGTCTGATTCAAGAAAACATCACTCTGGACGAGTCGGCTCGGATCCCTTAGAGTCGGCTCGGATATCTGCATGCCAAAAGTTTCATGCATGCCATGTGCCAGAGTCGGCTCTCTTCTTTCTCGAGTCAGCTTGAATGAAAGTTTCAATGATTTTCTCAATCTTTCTCTAGATTTCATCCAGCAAGTCTTCAAGCTTCAAGAAGTCTTTAATTCCAACAGGTTTCCAAGAAACCAAAAGCTTGAAACACACTTAGAAGTAACCCAATTTTATGATCTTTCTTTGCTTTTTTCTTTGGGTTCTTCTTTATAAAATTTAATTACAACACAACTCAAAACAAGAAATGAAAATGTAGGAGTTGAAATTTGAACAATGAATTCATCCTACAAAAACTTGTGAACTACTTGAAGAGTTGTTAGTAAAACAAATGCATGCACCGATGTTTGGTTATTATCAAAACACTTATGGGGTCAACAATTTGGATCCTACCAGAAAGATCCTTGGAATGGAGATTTACAAGGATAGAAGCAAAGGTATTCTCCTTTTGTCACAAGAAATTTATGTTCAAAAGGTTTTAGAAAGGTTTGGGATGGAGAAGGCCAAACATGTTAAAACACATACTCCTAACCACATCTCTATCTCAAAGCAATAGAGCCCCTAGACAGATAAAGAGACAGAGTACATGGAGCAAGTTCCACATGTGAATGCCATAGGCATGTGATGTACATAATGGTGTGTTGTAGGTTAGATATAGCACATGTAGTGGCTCAATCTATCTTGAAATATCTGGGCTTCTTACATTCAAAATAAATGGGCTGCTCTTTCTCCTCTTCTCTTTTTATGTCTTTGCTTATTTCACCCTTGTATAACTTCTTCTTGAGGCTTTTCTTTCTCCTCATGAGCCTCTTGAACCTTCTTGCAACAAGGCCATGCCATTATCTTCTTCTTCTAACTCATCATTCTCCTTTTCTTTATTTGCAGTTGACTTCAAAACGATGGTCTTCTTTTTCTTTAACTCTTCTTCATTATTTTGCCTCATTGTGAGCTCATAACTCATGAGTGATCCAATGAGTTCTTTAAGTAAAAGAGTGCTCAGGTCCTTGGCTTGTTAAATTATAGTCACCTTGGCTTCCTAAGACTTTGGAAGAGACCTAAAAATATTTTGAATAAGATTACTATTAGAATAGGTTCTTTCCAAACTTTTTAAGCTATTAGTAATATAAGTAAATCTAGTATAAATGCTTGTAATAGTCTCATTAGGCTCTATTTTAAACAATTCATACTTATGTACAAATATATTAATTTTAGTTTCTTTTATTTGGTTGGTACCCTCATGGATAATCTCCAATCTATTCCAAATTTTCTTAGTAGAGCTATAAGTAGAGATTCTATTACATTTATTAGCATCGAGAGCACAGTATAGAACATTTATAATCTTAGCATTTTAACTCTATCAACTTCATATCTTACTCATTCCAGTTCTTTTTAGGCTTAAGAACATCAACTCCATTTACCTTAATTGTGGAATGTATCAGCTATTGATTATAACTATCTAAAGTTGATAATCAAGTGCTTAAACATAAATATGCACACGAATTTTTTAATAAGTAAAATTTGTGCCAGTGAACAAGGAGGGTATGTTTGAAAATTATCCTTTAGTAAGAGATATGCTAAGTTGGGTTGCTATTTGATCTTAACTCTTGATCGTTGGATCAAATGCAACTGAGTACTAGGTTTTGATAATACTTGTTGCCTAGCTAGACAATCCAAGATGGGGGTTGAATTAGATTTTTCAAAAATTTAACTCAAGTATGTGTTGCCTTTCAAAATATATGAAGTGATGGAAAGCAGAAATATATACTAAAGCTATTTAAAATGAGATGTTAGAAGTAAAAACAAGCAACCAAGAGAGAACATACAAATACAAGAGATTTTTATAATGGTTCGGTATACCCAACACCTACATCTACTTTCCAAGCCTTTTCTTGAGATTTTTTACTATAATCTCTCCAAGATTATAGTCAGATTGTTTTACTAGGCTTACAATCTAAAACCCTCAACAACCAATCCCTAGCCAAATACCTAACTTCAATTCTCAATTGATGTTAGAAATCTAAAGAACTAAGAAAGAATAATATAAGTACAAAGCCCTTTGAAAAGAGTAAGAATAAAATAATTACGCACAAAAGAGAACTCCTAAGAAAATAGGTGGTGTTTGGTTTGCTTATTCCACCTAGAATAAGCCCTTATTCTAGCTTATTCTCCCAAACAGGTGAGTTTTTCATGGTGGGCCACCTTGGTTTAACTATTCTAGTCAATGAGTTCCTATTCTAAAATTCATATTCCATGGTGGACCACGGAATACATTATTTGTGGTCATTTTATTCCCTGCCATTGTGAGGTAGTGACTGTCATTTATTAACAAATATTTAAGAGGGAGGGTGAAACCCTATCTACCACCCTCTTTCTCCTTTTCCCATATTCACCTTGCCACCATTGTGGAGAGTGGGAGAAGAATACCTACAACCAGAACTACCTCCTGTCCGTCTTGTGATCTTTGAGGTCAAAGTAAATGCCTTTGGCCCCCCTTTATCTCACTTCTATCTGGATTTCTTTGCATCTTATTGTACCAGTCTATTGTTTTCTATTCTTTTTTCCTTTTTTAAGAGCTTCATCTGTCTTAAGGTTTGGATTTGCCTTTTAGATATTTGTTCTTCATTTTTGGAGGGGGGATTGGGGGGATTTCATGGGAATAACATCCCATTAGGAATAGAGTTGTATGTTCCCTTGCATGGTTGGATATCATTGCTTAAAGGCATGTACTGAGAGAAGAAAATAAGAGAGGAGGGGATCTTGGTGGCAGAAATGGGTTGAACGGCTTTCTTCTTCTTCCATCAATGATGACATGGAAGGAGGGGGTCGAGTCGAGGCTAGTTCGTGGTGGGTTTTAAGAAGCTGTTTGGGGTTTTGGAGGTGAGTGTAGAGAGAATGTCCATGGTGAGTGAGACATGGTGCATCTATTTCCTGCACTTTGTCTTACCATCTCTCTAGGGATCAGGATCACGAGTGGTTGAATGAAATAATATATAGCCTGATCTCATATTAAGGTACATATAATAAACACTTGATTCGAAAGAGAGTAGTATTAGGACATGTCAACAAGTTTAGTTATGAAAAATACCAAGTGTTGCAGCAGACACTGGCTCCGAGGTTGGAGAAGAGGTTGACTAGCTAAAATCATCATTGGAGTAACTTGCAAAAAAGGTCTACAACCAGAAGGGGCTCCAGTGCAGACACTCCAATGGTCAAGTCAGTAATTTGGAATAGATAGAAAGTGGTGAGCGTGGAAAAGAATTGCTTGCCGAAGGTTCTCAAGGTCATTAGTATTTATAGGAAAAAGAGAGTTGAGTTGGAATGGGCTACTATGAGGATGCCAGGCCATGATCGCTCCATTGCTGGATTTTAGCCATGATCTGCTCCCATGGATCATAGAGGGCTATTACTTCTAGTAACATCAATGGTGTGGATAGCTGTTCCCATGATTCAGGCGACAGGCCATCTGAAATCTATAAGGTCAACCATGTGAGGAGGGGTGCACTAGTGGGTCACACATGGTGTCAACTCTATACAGCCTGCCTCAGCATCTAGTTCAGCATAACTAGAGGATTAGTGGACTTAACCAACATCTTTAACTACTGGGAGTGTCCCAAGGGGAAGCTCGTCTATGAATGGGTCACCAGATGGGTTAGTGATTGAGGCAAGCATCTCTGGGGCTAGGTTTTGAATCTTTACAAACTCTTGCCAAGGTGGAACCTTTGCCTGAGGCTTCCAAGGTATATTGGCTCTTCTCCGAGATATCGAAAGCACCCTCCCTACTCCATAGTGTAAGTCGAAGTGGGTTAGACTAAGGAAGTAAAGTTGGATATGTGCCTTAGATATTGGGAGCTTTGGAAGTGGTTCATAGTAAATCAACATTAATTAATACTGATGGTGCCTAGTTATCATTAATTACCAAATGTTATTGAAATCAAAGTGACTGCATCCTTTCACTATCATCAAAGGGCATTCTGAGGATTTATCATGGGTAAAGTGTCTCTCTATCTTCATCCTCTTATTTATATCCACTTCTGCCCTCCTTTAGGGCTTTCCTTTATACACTCTCAGCATTGCTTTCCCTTCCATCTTCTCTATGGTGAGATGAATCCGAGAAGCTTTGTGGCTCTTCAGAGGGCACTTTGAAGGGACTGGACCAAAATGGCTATGCTAGGGCTACTCCTCCAGCGGCTCCACCCTTGGTGCTAGCCAAGACTCCTGCTGTTCTGCTTGTGGCACCAGCCTCGATGGAGGAGGATTTGCAATGCTAGTCATTCTAGTTTGTTACCGCTAAGTGGCAAAGATGGAGAACTCGAAGCAGTTCCCATGGAGGTCGTGGAGGTTTTTATGCCACTAGATGAAGCCTTTGTGGTGAAGGCATCCATGCCATGAGAAAGGGTCCTAGCAAAGGTTGGTGACATTGCACATCCACCACAGGGAGTGTAGGGCATGGATAGGGCACCAGTTTTTAGTCCATATGCCAAGGCAGTCACCATGGTGAACTCGCCGATGGTAGTCTAGTAGGCCGGGTTGATTGGCACAACATTTGGCCAGTCAATAGCTAAGCCACACATGCTTAGAGTGAAAGAAGCTGAAGCCCATGCAAAAGGGACTAAGGCCCATGCTCCTGGGGGTGGTGCAGGTAGAGGTTTATGCTTTGGAGGTAATAGAAGAAAGAGTCTGAACCTCGAAAGCAGCAAAGGAAAAAGCCTACCTAGAGGCTCCAAGGTTGGAGGGGCAGGCATCTATAGCTCGAGGAGAAGTTGTGAAATCATAAGGCTAGCTAGAGGTGATGTGAGCTGCACTCAGTAGGGTTACTGAAAGGTTGGCAGGTTTTCTGGCGCCCGTAGAGGGACAGAGGCTCCACACTTTAGACACCTTCGGGGTGTTCATTCTAGTTAGTGGTTTTCATAATCTTTTATTCTTTGTTGCACCTCATCAGACTTGCACATTGGCACTCATTTTCTTTGGATCTCATGTAGCTGGGTCACCATCTGACCCATTCTATAAGCCTAGCCTCCTCGGCAGGGGAAATGGTAGACTAGCTGGAGTATGAGCTAGAGCAACAAAAGGGTTGCCATTGCCTAGCTATCGAGGGAGGTGGACGATGGCGAAGAAGCCCTCCAAGAGGCCTAAGAGTAGGTCAACTGGTGAGACACCATAATAACCAGGGTCGAAGCCCAAATAAGGGAACTCAATCATGAAATCACCAAGGTAGAAAGGGAGCCCTCAAATGCTCAAGAGGAAGTGAAGCATTCGAGGGTAGAGTTAGAGGAAAGGAAGAAGGATCGAGCCATTACTCTTGCTAAGGCCTGCTCATCTAGGAGCTCCTCGATGGCAATTCCCTCGGGGGAGACTAGTTTGGCCACAAGTGGAGTCTAGCTGGTCACCAAGATATCCAAGCTTCGATGCAAGCTTCATTCATTCAACTCGAAGGCCAAGCATGCCAAAAAGATGTTGTAGAGCAAGGAGGAGAGTAGATCTTCCCTTTAATGCCGGCTTGCTAACCAAGAGTAGCTGATGCACGTCGCAACGCACCAATTTATTTACCTTAAAACTACTATTCTAGAATAGGATAGCAGGAGCAAGGATCGAATCCGCAGGGACTTTCTTGATTACTTTGAAAACAATAAATGCGCAACAGAAATTGAAATCTTAAAACTAAAAAGGAGATTAACAAGTAATTAGCAGTAAAGGTAACTCAAAAAAAGATCTATCTGAGTGAGAGCACGGCCCGTATCCATGAATCATGGCCCGTCCCTTTTTGGGAATAGATTGGTCTAAACGCCAGTGAAATAACCTAGATATGATCTATCTCATGAGAGCACAGCCCGTACCCACTTGGGAATAGATCAGTCAGGATTTTCACTTGACTTACCTCCAAAGCTTCGCCATAGAAACGCATCTGATTCAAAAACAAAAGAACATGAATTAATCAAAGGATACTTTTATTTCATGTAAGAGAGAGTACATCAAGGTAATACAACCAAAAATAAAAACCCTCTTTTCACAAGTAAAGCTCCGACCTCCAGTGATTTCTGCATGCTCAAAAGTTGAAGATGAAGCTAACCGGTGGAGCATAGGACTACTGGAATAGGATTGGGATAAGGTTGGAATACTGCTGGAATGGTGGGAATAAGGTTGGGATAACTGGAATAGAAGAGAACTAAATTAACTATGGGGAAGAAAAGAGGGATCTCAAAATTGTGGTTGGACTGTGAATGATCTGAGAGTTGGGAGCACTGAAGGATGGACTGGAAGCTGGGATGGGGTTGACCTCTATGACTAAGTTGGAATAGTAGAAAGAAGAACTCTCTGTGGTGTGGAATGGAGAAGAAACACAGTGCTCTCTATGATGGAGAAGAATAGACACAATGAAGAAAAGCAATGGGGAAGAACAGCAGTGAAGAACTGGCCGAATTCTCGACTGATTCAATGCCCGAATGCCCAGTGGCTCTCTCTGGCTCCCCTGGAGCCCTTTTTATAGGCTCTCCCCACTCCACGGTTTCAACAAAGCCTCTCCACCATTGAACCAACCCGCTCCCCCTCCAACCAACCCAATAGAGCAACTGATCCAACGGACACCGCTCCCATGGTTGCAATGAAGCTCCACTATTTCACTGGTTCTGGTCGAGCTCCCATCGATCTCCAGCTCATCCAGCGAGGCTCCAGATTCTTCTCCCTGGTTCAGGTCAACCCAGCACATAGGTTCGGTCCACAAATGGTTCAGACCGAAAGAAACCATGCAATGGCCGCAATTCACCGTGAGGACCCTCCCGGTGGCGAGGAAGAGCGCACTACCGTCATCTCCGGCCGGTGGTGGACCAGGTAGGTGATCCGACGGCATGGGGTGGTGGATTTCGGTGAGGTTCGGCCAAGAGAAAGAAAAATGGTGAACATCCCCCTTCGGATGCATTTTTTCGACCACCGGGGCTTCTCCGATCGGCGGTGAGCATGCCGGCGACCTCCCCGGCGGTGGGGGCGGCTCTCCAGCGAGTCCCGGCATGAATGGGGCACTGCGGTCCATGGCTCTGCTCTGTGGACTACATCAATGGCAGATCGTAGCCCACGGGCTGTGCAGTGGACCGAGCGACCAGTCCACGGTGGACCGGCTGCTTTAAACTCCGTGTAATTTCTTAGTAAATTCTTCAAAAATTCATTTTGGGCCGTTTTAAGTCCGATTCGAGTGTCGTTCATGCCGTTGGACTTTTAAAATCAGGCTCTCCATGTTGGCGATATTTTTTTCTATAAATGATATATAAAAGTATTAATTTTGAAGGAATAATGATATTTTAATATTAAATTAATACTTTTATATTTATGCTTAATGTAGTTATCACACCCCCCAACTTGAACTTTGCTCGTCCTCGAGTAAAGCAGATAGATTATCCATGTATATCAACCCATCATTGAATTAGATGTTAACCCAAGCAACCGTAAAAGCAGATGATACCTGGTCAGACTACTACTGAGATACTTCATTGGATTATTAATTCAACTCTTTTAGTGGTCAGGTAGAGCTCTTAAAGATTTCTAGAGTTCTTCTTCTACCAACTTTCTATCTCACTCTTAAAATCCTCTAACTTCTTGGGGTTTAGTTCAATACCTTTCTACTAGATGATTTTTTCCCCTTCATTTTTTTGTATGTGTTATATCCAAGCCTCGTAAGTATTAGTATCCTCTCCTTTTAACATGAACCACAATGCTTACTTAGGCGAAGGGGCTCGGTTACTCAGGGAGGTATCATTGCTTAACAGATTTCTTGACCTTCTTATCTTTTGACATGAACCACAATGCTTACTTAGGCGAAGGGACCCGATTACTTAGTAAGAGTTCAAGCAAAGCTGTGAGACTAGACTAACTTTTTTTTTTTTTTTAACCAAAGGGAAAAACTTTAGCATACTTAATCTTTTGATTTATATCCCCATAAAGTAGACTCTTTATTAAGATCAATGGTCAAAAGGCTTTGGAATTATTCCATGAAATTATTTATGATCTATACCCTACTATTTATTGAGTTTCTTTAATAATTTATCCCTCAGTATCTCTAGCATTATCTAGGCCATTAATCGATCATTTGATTAAGGTGCCTATGTAACTCTAGTTTGAGACAATAATTAGGTACACATAACCTAATCATTTCTAACTACACTCGAAGATCAAAGCAAGTCAAGTTAATCTTCCCCACCAACTTAATCGACATTGTCCTCAATGGAGTAGGAAAGAAAATAAGAAGTATAATAGAAAAGAATACACCTTGGGAAAATGTGCTTTGAAGGTTTCATGAAGTAGCGGGTTCCTTTGTTGCTGTACTCCCTCACTTTATTCTTCTAAAAAGAAAAGAAAGTAACTAGTTAAAAATTAAAAGCATAAACTGGGTTGCCTCCCAGGAGCGCTAAGTTTAAAGTCTTCAGCCAGACTTAGCTAATGGTAGTACTGGGTCCATAAGGTCAAGAATTTTAACAATTTCTCCATCATGAATATCATCAACATAGGGTTTCAAGTGTTGGCCATTTACTTTAAAAATATTTCCTTGTTTGGGATCTTTAAGTTCAACAGTGCCATGAGAAAATACTTGAGTAATGATGAAAGGTCCATCCCATCGTGAGCGAAGTTTTCTAGAAAAATGGTGCAACCTAGAATTGTAGAGCCACACTTTCTGATCAGGCTTAAACATCTTTCGATTAATGAATTTATCATGATATGCCTTAGTTCGAGCCTTATAAATTTTTGAACTTTCATAAGCTTCATTTTGCAGCTCTTCTAATTCACTCAATTGAAGTTTCCTATTATAACCCATAGTCTTCAGATCAAAATTACATTGCTTGATAGCCCAAAATGCACGATGTTATAACTCTACCGGTAAATGACATGCCTTGCCAAACACTAACCGGTATGGAGACATTCCTAGGAGAGTCTTAAAGGCAGTTCGGTAAGCCCATAATGCATCATTCAAACGTTCTAACCAATCTTTTCTATCGGGCCTTACTATTTTCTCCAGGATGTGTTTAATTTCTTTGTTTGATACTTCAACCTGGCCACAAGTTTGGGGATGGTAAGGTGTGGCTACCTTATATGTAATTCCATATTTCTTCATTAATCCTTCAAAATGTTTATTTTTGAAATGCGCGCCCCCATCACTAATAATTGCCTTGGGCACCCAAACCGACTAAGGATGCTACACTGAATGAACTTGATTCCAACCTTGCGATCATTGGTTCAGGTTGCTATGGCTTCGATCCATTTAGACACATAATCAACTGCGACCAGAATATACTCAAACCCAAAAGAAGAAGGGAATGGCCCCGTGAAGTCAATACCCCAAACATCAAAAATTTCAACAACTAAAATAGGGGTCAGAGGCATCATATCTCTACGCAAAATATTCCCCGTTTGTTGACATCTCAGACAATTATGGCCAAATTCGTGTGCATCTTTAAAAGAGTTGGCCAGTAGAACCCACTCTGCAGCACTTTTGCTACAGTTTTCCTTCCACTAAAGTGTCCCCCATAAGCAAGAGAATGACAAAAAGTGAGTATGCCTTGGAATTCACTCTCAGGGACACATCGTCTAATCACCTGATATGAAAAGTACTTAAACAACTCAGGTTCCTCCCAAAAGTAATATTTGATTTATGAGAAAAATGTCTTTTTCTTGTTTGGACCAGTGGGAAGGAACTTGTCCTGTTGCTAAGTAATTAATAATATGGGCAAACCAGGGTAGACTATCAAACAAAATAGAGAAAAGCTGCTCATCAGGAAACTGATCTCTGATTGTTTCTTTGTTGCATTATACTAAGATCCTAGAAATATGATCTGCTACCAAATTTTTAGAACCCTTCTCATCTAAAATTTCTAAATCAAATTCCTGCAGTAGAAGGATCCATCTAATCAGTCTAGGCTTTGTGTCTTTCTTAGATAGCAAATGTCGCAATGCTGCATGATCAGTATAAACTAAGATCTTAGACCCTAACAAATATGATCGAAATTTCTCCAAGGCAAAAACAATTGCTAGCAACTCCTTTTCAGTAGTGGTGTAGTTTATTTATGCATTTGAAAGAATTTTACTAGCATAATAAATCACATGTGGTTCCCTATTAAACTTCTATCCTAAAACTGCCCTTACAGCATAATCAAAGGCATTACACATGATTTTGAAAGGCAGGGTCCAATCAGGAGGCTTGATAACTGGTGCAATGGTCAAAGCAGTTCTCAGAATGTCATAAATAGCCATACATTCCTTATTAAAATCAAATGGATTGTTTTGAACGAGCAGATTACACAAAGGTCGTGAAATTTTGCTGAAATCCTTGATAAAGCATCTATAAAATCCAGCATGACCAAGGAAGGATCGTACTTATTTAACCAAGGTCGTGGGAGGCAATTTCGAGATCAATTCTATCTTATCTTTGTCAACCTCAATCCCTCGCTCTGAAATAATATGTCCGAGCACGATTCCCTCACGAACCATAAAATGGCTCTTCCCCTAACTTAAGACTAGGTTTGTTTCTATACATCGTTTCAAAACCTTAGTCAAGTTTTGGAGACAGTCATCAAATGAAGATCCAAACATCGAAAAGTCATCCATAAATATCTCAAGAAACAGACCAACCATATCAGAAAATATGGATAGCATACATCGTTGAAAAGTGGCTGGTGCATTGCACAGACCAAATGGCATGCGTTTAAAGGCAAATGTTCCAAAGGGGCAGGTAAAGGTGGTCTTTTCTTGATCAGCATGAAATACCGGAACTTGGTTATATCCTAAATATCCATCTTGAAAACAGAAGAAACTCTACCCAGCTAGCCGTTCTAAAATTTGATCAATAAAAGGCAAAGGAAAGTGATCTTTCCTAGTGACAGCATTCAGTTTCCGATAGTTTATACACACTCTCCAACTAGTTGTCATTCAAGTCGAAATTGACTCGCCCTTTTCATTATCAACAACAGTAATACCTGACTTCGTAGGTACTACTTGAGTTGGACTGATCCATTGGCTATCTGAGATTGGGTAAATGATTCCAGCATCGAGCCATTTTATCACTTCTTTCTTAACGACTTTCCTCATGTTCGGATTAAGCCTTCGTTGCATGTCCCTATGTGGTTTAGATTCAGGCTCACAGTGAATATGATGCATGCAAATAGAAGGGTCAATTCCCTTAAGATCAGCTACTGCCCATCCTATTGCTTCTCTATATTCCATAAGTACTTCCACCAATTTCTCTTCCTGATCCAGGGTTAGAGTGGATGCAATGATCACTGGGAGGGTATCCTTGGGTCCAAGAAAAGAATATTTCAACTTTTAAGGAAGAGGCATCAACTCTAGCATGGGTGGTGTTTCTAAGGATGGCACTAAAGGGGTTGATTGAGTTGATAAAGGTTCAAATTTGACAGTCCAAGGAGGAATAATGTTAGACTTCGGTGGCTCCAACAAAGCACTTACTTCATGTGCTTCAACATCAAACTCATCTATTCCAACATGTGTCAAACATGCTTGCAGAGGGTCTGACTCGAGTAAAATGGGGAGTTTCTTGTCTATAACTTCCTCAAGCATGTTCACTTCATCAAATATAGGTGGTCCTTGGGATGCATTAAAAATATTCAATCTCATCTTTTTATTTCTAAAAGATACATCCATAACCCCTATCCTACAGTTTATACAGGCATTAGCGATAGCTAGAAAATGTCTTCCAAGAATAATGGGTATTTGGCTAGGATTACCGCTAGACTTCATATCCAAGACAAGAAAGTCAACAGGAAAGTAAAACTCGTCGACTTTCACCAACACATCCTCTAATAATCCATGGGGTACCTTAATTGATCGATCTGCTAACTGCAACGTTACCGACATGGGTTTCAGTTCCCCAAATCCAAATAAATCATACATTGAGCCTGGGAGAAGATTCACACTCACACCCAAATCTAGTAAAGCTTTCTTGATTGTGAGGTCCCCTATGACACAGGAAATAGTTGGGGTACGGGGGTCTTTTAATTTGGGTGGGACAATTTGCTGAAAAACTGAGCTCGCTTGCTCAGTCAACTGGATCTTTTTCGGTATATGTGTCTTAGATTTTCATTTCTGTGTGCACAGATCCTTAAGGAATTTGGCATAAGCTGGCACTTATTTGATGGCATCAAGAAGAGGTAGGTTTATCTGGACTTGTTTGAATAGCTCAAGTATTTCATTCATTTTTAGGCTCTTATTATCCAAAAATATAGGTGATTCTAAGGCTTTAGAAAACGGAGCCCTAGGTGTTAGTGCTTGGCTAATAGGTTCCTTTCTCTCTTCATTCTTTTCATCTTCTAGCTTAGCCAACTCAAATTTTTGGGTCAGGTCAGGCTGATTCAATATTTTCCCACTTCTTAAAGTTGTGATTGATTTAGCTTGTTCTGGGAATGTTTCAGGTTTGGTAGAACTTTCAGCCATATAATGTCCTTTTGGGTTACTGATGGGCTGACTAGGCAACTTACCTTCCTCTCTTTTATTGAAAGATGTAGCTAGCTGACCTATCTGGGTTTCTAGCTTTGCAATGGATTGCATGTGGGAGTGAAGGAGTTGGGTATTCATTTCTAGCCCTTTTAATGCTTGAAGTACCTTCTCTTCAAATGTAGGACCATGATTATTTGGTGGAGGTTGTGGATTACTCGGGTATTGGGAATAAGGCATGTTTCCAAAGTTGGTCTCCCGATAGTTGGTCCTAATTGGTGTTGGATTATTAGCAGCTTGGGATTTCCAAGAAAAATTTGGATGGTTTCGCTAGCCAGGATTGTAAGTATTTGCAAATGGGTCATTTCCTTGTCTAGGAACCATACGGGGTTGTGCGTGATGGACTTGTTCCTGAACGAGCTCGGGAAATTGATAGGCAGCTGGATAATCACCTATCGAATGGGTAGGACTTGAACAAATGATGCAAACATCATAGTTTTGATGAGGGTTTTGATGAGATGAGGAGGAAATATTTCCACTTTGTAGAATTCGGTCAAGCTTTTGGGACAATTCATCTACCTTGCTGTAGATGTCTACAGAGTGACCTAATTCATACATTCCCCCTCTCTTGGGTCCTAGGGAAGGATCCTAATTCTACGAGCAACAAACATGTGATGTAATGAGTTTTCACTAAGGGTTTCAAACAGCTGCCAAGCTTCATGTTCATTTTTAAGCATAAATGTTCCTCCACATGAAGCATCTACCATTTGCCGGTATCTTTCAGATGGACCATCATAAAAACATTGAACCAATTGCCATTTTGGTATGGCATGATGTGGACATTTTTTAATCAAATCCTTTAATCTCTCCCATGTTTCATAAAACATCTCTCCATCTAACTGGAAAAACTGGTTATGGCTTTTCTAATCTGGTTTGTTTTTCCAATTGGAAAGTACTTAAGAAATTCCCTCTGAAGTTGATCCCAAGTTGAAATTGTTACAGTGTCTAGGAAATTCAACCAGTACTTAGCTCTATCTTTTAGAGAAAAAGGGAACAACTTAAGCCTAAGAGCATCATCAGAGAAATGTTGGATTTTGACGGTTGAACATATTTCCAGGAACTCATCTAAATGTTTGTAAGGGTCTTCATTTGTAAGTTTATAGAAAGATGGTAACATCTGGATTATGCTAGACTTAATTTCATACTGGACAGCCTCAACTGGAGGTACTTGGATACAAGGTGAATAGGTATACTTTGAAGGAGTGAAGTACTCCCTCAATTGACGTGGAGGATCAATTTCCTGATTGGGGTCCATAGTACCTGGTTTGTTTACTCTACAAGTTCTGTCAATTTCCAGGTTTAGAGGTACAAGTTTCGGTTCTAGTGACCAACGACCTAACATACACCCTACAATGGTATTCTAGAGCAAACAACAACAGTTCAAAGTTTTTATAAGATTTTTTTTTTATGCAAAAATGAGAAAAGGTCTAAAGGAAAGACTCCTAAGAGAATCCTAAAACTAGATGAAATTTTTTTTTCTTTTTCTTTTTTTTCAAACAATTTACACAACTCTATCCTAGGGTTAGCTTAGACCTAGACAGCTCCTAACTGTTCCAAGGTCACCTTTGAGCACTCCAAGTCCAAAATCACCCAACTAACTTGGCCAGATAAGTGTAAGGTTGGTGAAGGTTCCCTTATCGCTTGCCTTAGACACCAATTAAAAATTGGCCAGGTAAGTGGAACCAATGCACCTCCCTTCGGGCTCTTGTCCCTGAACCACTTTCCTTAGACACTAAGTAGTTAACTGACCTGAACCCGGTATAACTCTAGGGTTTCTTTGTCCTATTGAGATCGAATTCCTTAGGGCCGACGTCTAATTGATTTTAGGGTTAGAGGCTTAGGTGAATGCAAATGATGGGCAATGATTTGTGGGCCAAGAAAGGGTAATGAAATCCCCACCTTATCTGATTAATGAGGTAAGTGCCCTTAAGATGAATTATGGAGAAATGAAATGGATGCAATAAGCAAGGTGTCCATATCTTGAAATTATCAAACAAAATTAAACTAAACTTATTACTTTTTTTTAAAATTTTGATGGTTAAGTATCTAATTCCCTAATGATTTATGAATTTTTTTTTTTTGATCTTGCAGGAAAGTAAATTTACCTAAGTAACTCTAAAAAGGAGATCAAATAGAACAAAACAAAAATAACAAATTTTTTTTTGAATTTTTGAAATCTGAAATTTTTTTGAATTTTTGAAATTTGAACTTTTTTTTTTGAATTTTTGAAATTTTCAAAATAATGCCAAAACTCCTTGGCAATGGTGCCAAAAATCTGATGCGCGTCACAATGCACCGATTTATTTACTTTAAAACTATTATTCTAGAATAGGATAGCAGGAGCAAGGGTCGAATCCGCAGAGACTTTCTTAATTACTTTGAAAATAATAAATGCACAACAGAAATTAAAATCTTAAAACTAAAAAGGAGATTAACAAGTAATTAGCAGTAAAGGTAACTCAAAAAAAAGATCTATCCAAGTGAGAGCACGGCCTGTATCCGTGAATTATGGCCCATCCCTTTTTGGGAATAGATTGGTGTAAATGCTAGTGAAATAACCTAGATATGCTCTATCTCACGAGAAAACAGCCCGTACCCACTTGGGAATAGATCAGTCACGATTAATTTCACTTGACTTACCTCCAAAGCTTCCCCCTAGCAACGCATCTGATTCAAAAACAAAAGAACATGAATTAATCAAAGGATACTTTTATTTCATGTAAGAGGGAGTACATCAAGGTAATACAACCAAAAATAAAAACCCCCTTTTTCCAAGTGAAGCTCCGGCCTCCAGTGATTTCTACATGCTCAAAAGTTGAAGAAGAAGTTGACCGGTGGAGAATAAGACTGCTAGAATAGGATTGGGATAAGGTTGGAATACTGTTGGAATGGTGGGAATAAGGTTGGGATAACTGGAATAGAAGAGAACTAAAAGAACTACGGGGAAGAAAAGAGGGATCTCAGAACTGTGGTTGGACTATGAATGATCTGAGAGCTAGGGAGCACTGAAGGATGGATCGGAAGCTGGGATGGGGTCGACCTCTATGACTAAGCTGGAATAGTAGAAAGAAGAGCTCTCTGTGGTGTGGAATGGAGAAGAAACACAGTGTTCTCTGTGATGGAGAAGAAGAGACACAGAGAAGAAAAGCAATGGGGAAGAAGAGCAGTGAAGAACTGGCCGAATGCTCGACTGATTGAATGCTCGAATGCCCAGTGGCTCTCTCTGGCTCCCCTGGAGCCCTTTTTATAGGCTCTCCCCGCTCCACGGTTTCAACAAAGCTTCTCCACTATTGAACCAACCCGCTCCTCCTCCAACCAACCCAACAGAGCAACTGATCCAATGGACACCGCTTCCACGGTTGCAACAAAGCTCCACTATTTCACTGGTTCTGGTCAAGCTCCCATCGATCTCCAGCTTATCCAGTGAGGCTCCAGATTCTTCTCCCCGGTTCAGTCCAACCCAGCACACAGGTTCGGTCCACAAATGGTTCAGACTGAAAGAAACCATCCAACGGCTACAATTCACCATGAGGACCCTCCCGGTGGCGAGGAAGAGCGCACTGCCATCATCTCCGACCGGCGTTGGACTGGGTAGGCGATCCGGTGGTGTGGGATGGTGGATTTTGGTGAGGTTCAGCCAAGAGAAAGAAAAACGGTGAACATCCCCCTTCGGATGCATTTTTTCGGCCACCAGGGCTTCTCCGACCGGCGGTGAGCGTGCCGGCGACCTCCCCGGCGGTGGGGGTAGCTCTCTGGCGAGTCCCGACATGAATGGGGCACTGCGGTCCACGGCTCTGCTTCGTGGACCGCATCTATGGCAGATCGTGGCTCATGGGCTATGTAGTGGACCGAGCGACCGGTCCACGGTGCACCGGCTTCTTTAAACTCCGTGCAATTTCTTAGTAAATTCTTCAAAAATTCATTTTGGGCCCGTTTTAAGTCCGATTCGAGTGCCGTTCACACCATTGGACTTCTAAAATTGGGCTCTCCATGTTGGCAATGTTCTTTCCTATAAATGACATATAAAAGTATTAACTTTGAAGGAATAATGATATTTTAATATTAAATTAATACTTTTATATTTATGCTTAATGTAGTTATCAGTAGCAAACTTACTCTACCAGAAAAAAGGGTTGAGAAGTTGGAGAAGGTTAGAGTCAGTATTATCTCAGAGGCTTAGTGGAAGGGCTTTCTTGTAGGCTTCAAGAGGTAAAGTCCATGGTCGAGGCCCACCTTTTTATCCTAGGAGATGACCTTAAAAGGTCTAATCTATCAAATGAGATCCTGAAAGTATAGGTGAATAGCCACGTAAGAATGTTCATTGAAGGCCTAGACTTGCTGTCTCCTACCTTCCATGCTCATCGGGCTGCCCAAGCTGACCCCGAAGTGTGATCCAAGGGGGAGAAGACACTAGGGTCCAAGTAGAGGCATCTACCCTTATTTTTTCTTTTCTTTTTTGATGTATTTTTTTTCTTCCTTCCTTTTGGATTGTAGTCACTCTTCTTTGTAATAATTTTTCAATTTCAATGAAAATAAGAATTTTCTTGCCAAGTCTCTATCTCCGAACCATGTGTCTTTATGTGTTTGAATCCCGATCTCTGCCATAGTTTGATAACCAACTTCTTCATAATCTCAAACTCAATACTGCTCTAATTGAGGTATTAGTCAACTCCTGTGTCATTAAGTCTTTATTCAAAGCTTAAGAATTGGCCATTCCAAACTATATCCCGAGGCACAGTTTGGGATGCTTAAATAAAAAACTTTAACTTTGAGTCCCAAATCCAAATGTTTGAGAGGTTATTCCGACCCTTAACTTGGACTAGCATGAGCCAAACTTGACTCAATTTACAAAAAAGGTCCCCCCGACATGCACCTTTAGCCAAGCTATGTAGATGAAAGTCAGAGGGGTTGAATTCGACCCATAATCTATGCAAATGGCCCATTTCTGATCTATATTTTGGAATGGGAGGTGAGCTTATTCCAAACTAGGATTTGATCTGAGGCTTATCATGCTAAGACTTGATTAGTGGCTATGCCACTTGGAATTTGAACCATTCTTGCATGATGGAAGGTGGTGTTGTTGGGAATTGTCTCAAAGCCAATCATCTAGGCTGTAGATAGTTGTGCAACTCATGTATATGTATGAATTATTGAATTGAATAAAAATGTTTATTCTAGTTGTTCATCACATGTCATCTTCCTAATTGAACTCTTGTGTGATGATGTCCTTTAAGCTACCTTGTATGCAATGTAGAGAGGATATATCATGTAGTTCATAAACTGGTTCGTGATCAAAGGATACGCTGTTCAAGATGATGAAGTATCGAGAGTAGGTCGAAGATGTCATGTCTGTTAGTTATCCTCTTAACCAAGTAGCATGGAGATGCTAGTATGACATCAGGTGTTATGTTTTGACATTTCACCGAACATGACTTTTATATAGGATTCTCTTTCTACCGAAGAGGAGTCTTGTATTAGAATGTGGACACAAATTATTCCTCTGACTTGAGATCACTATAGCAGCTTGCAAGCAACTCACTGTGCTTGGGTGCCAGACTACTTGAATTTCTAATCTGGTGATGAAAGGTTACTGGGTACAGTCAAGTACTTATGTAGCGGTAGTAGGATCGAGATAGGATTGATCTCTCCAAATGGTTTGGATTGAATGCTTAGTATGCCTCAATTGAGAAAGACATTGACCAGGGCATTCCTTGTAAAGAGTTACAAGGATTTTTTGTTTGAGACATATTGAGATGGATTGATTAGGGTTGGGCAGTATAACCCTATGCCATTCAGAGCATCAGGAGGTTCAAGGAATAAGTTCAGTGCTATTCTATATTCAATAGGTTCAAGTTGCTTTGCAAATTTTCAACCTATCCGAACGCCCGGTGTCATTGCTAGAAGGCGACATTGGCTAGTACTGGAAATATTTCCGTGCTACCGGCTTAGTGTTTGAACCTGAGGGGTCACATACATTAGGGGCTTAAGTAACTAATCAGGAAATCGATTTGGACCTAATTATAATTGTTACAATTAAGATTTTACCTAATTAATTATGGATTAATTGTTAATTAAATTAAATCAAATTTAATTTAATTTTAATTAATCCAAATTATGTTGGGTCAACAGCCTTTTTGAAATAGGTTTGATTGGATTTAAATTTAGCTTTTGATTTGAGTGTCAAATCAATTTGAAATTGGACCATGAGTCAGAGCCCAGTTGGACTAGGACTTTCTCTCCTCATGCCACATGGCACTCTCCCTCTCTCCTAGATTCCACATAAAACATGGGATGATGTTTGCATGATGTTTGCATGAATGAAGAGGAATGACATAAGCAAACTTAGTCTCCTCTCATTTATGACTTGGAATTTTCTTAAGTCTTGTGTTCACACCAGTCTCCTCCCATTTTTGACTTAGTAAATCCTTCATTAATTTATCATAATTAATGAGGGTGGTGACTTGGAATGGAGAATTAACCTCATTAATGAGAGTGGAGAAGAAGGACGAAACTCTTCCATGTGAAAAGGCTTAAGAAGGTTTTCATGGAAGTGTGAAAGCATTAAAAGATAGAAGATCTTCTTCCCCTCTTTAAATGTTTTCACACACATGGTCTTATGGCATTAATGGATGATGGCCTATACAAGGAGAGGGGGAGGAGGGTGGCTGGCCAAGCATGGATGAATGTGGGAATGCTTGGGTGAGTGAAGAGAAGGGGAGAAGGGAATATCATCCACTTTGGTGTGTGAGGCATTTTGCTACCAAAGGTTCCCTCTCCCTTCCATTCATTATTTCTCCTTCTCTAAGTCTTTCTTTCAAGTGCTGAGAGGTTGTTTAGATAAAAGAAGAAGAGCAAAGGAGGTCCTATATCTTTCAAGAGCTAGTTTGCAAGATAGAAGCCAGAAGCTGGTCCAGTTATCGATCGAGACTGCTTTTGAAGCAAGCCCGAGTTGCTGAAAGAGGAGAGGGCTGCAAGGATCTAGCAGTCCAGTATCCTCTACAACTCAGCTACAACAAACTCTGTGTGGATACCAGCAAAGGCAGTATGTGTGTGCTGCTAGCAGAGCAAGAGTCTTTTCCACAGGTTGGAGCCGCCTATGGGATTGCAATTGAGAGCCAAGGTTTTTATTGCAACCTTCGGTAAACATCACTAAGGTTTGTCTTTATATTATGTATGACATAATATCATTACATGATTTTATATTTATATAACTCCACATACATCTAGATCCTGGTAGGGGCTTGTGTTAATTATATTAACATTTATAGATAAAATAGTTTTATCACTTTCTGCTACTGCATGCCTTTAGAAAAGTTTTAAAATGCATATCGCCCCTCACTGGAAGGAACGGTTCCCTTACAGTGGTATCAGAGCATCCAGGTTGTGTATGCATCTAGTTTAATGTTTTTATGAAATTAGTTTGATTTTCTTTATGTGGTACTCGGATTAAGATGGAATCGCCATGGCCGTCCGGTCATAGGAGAGAAGCATGGTTTAAAGACCATCTCTTCCCATTCCAAGGGGTTCTTCTATGACGTGTAGGGGTGCCGCTGCGTCATGACCTTATGAAGAAAAAAGTGAGGAATTTAATGGATTAAAATTGTTTTAATCTAAGATCATAACCATGTTTAGATGAGATCTAAAAGAACTTTGATCTAAAACTTTGAAAAGTTTAAGTGGTAATTATGAAATTGCTTCATTTCATTTTGTAAATGTTTCAAATAATGTGATACACTTAATTAGGAATTAAGATGTATAATTTTAAGATTTAGGATATGATTCTAATCTTAAGTCATGTTCATAAATCATGGGTTGAATGGGTTAGCTACAACTAGGTCCTTAAATGGGTTAGACCTAGGTTTAGATGAATGGATTAGATAGAAAAAAGACTAATCAAAAGTTGAATTAGGTCTCTCCTCTGTAGATCTCTCTAATAGTTAGTTAGATTAGTCCATACATCTAAATGAACTTGATTCATGGCTTCGTGGTGATCCTGGGTCTTTAGGTTAGTCTGATTAAGTCTGGTAAACCACTTGGTGCCTAAGGTAAGTTTGATAGTTGTGATTAAGGTTCTTTGGGGCTAACTCTTACCTGGCAAACTCATGGTTGGTGTCTAAGGCAAGAGGATTACCTGGCATAACCCATCCTTTGATCCTACTTACCTGGCTAGTATGGTGAATCAGATTAAATTAGACTATCTATTGATTCGAGTTGACCCATGTCAACTAAGGTTAATCAGTCTGACTGGTTTATAGGTGCCCATGGACCAAATTGATCTAGAAATCCTCCAAGTGTTTGGTGGGAGTATTTTTGATCAAGGTCCATATCTTCCTCTCAAATGTCACAAAATTGAAATCCTCTAAATTATTAGGTCCATAAAAGGACTAAGTTATGAGATAGCCTGAGTCCTAGCCTTCCATTAAGTTGGATTGGCAATGAGTTCATAAGTTGGGTGATCATCGATAGTTCCAAAGAACGGGTGGTCATCAAGTGAGTGGGATTGCCATTTAGCATATGATGGCTCAGTGCGACTATCTTAACACGTGGTCAGGTGGGTCGGCCAAAGTCGGGCTTGATCATGGGTTAGTTAGAAGCATTGAATTTGATCATGTTAATGGTTGGACCTAACCAGGACCTTCAATTGGTATTATACCTACCTTTAAATACATTTGGGTTGGCTGGCCAAAGTCGGGCTCAAATGTAGTCTATTAGATCCTAGTACCCGCTAAAGGATAAATGTTATTCTTCGGATTGGAGTGTAGAGGCTACCAGTCTGAATAAAATAGTGGGAGAAACCTTTAGACTAAAATCTATGTCTTTAGGATTTTTAAAATAATTCATATACTGATAGGTCTTCTTCTCCTTTTTCAGATAATGTTGACCACTTTGTCGCTTCAGTCATTATTAGATAATGACAAACTATCTAGACCCAACTTCGATAGCTGGTATCGAAAACTCAAGATAGTCCTGGACACGAATGGATCCTCTATATAATAACGAATTTTGCACCTGAGATCTCAGCCCTCATTGCTCGTGGCACTATTAGGGATACTTACCAGAAGTGGATCTTTGACCACATCATGGTGCGTTGCATAATGTTGGCTACGATGAACGACAAGTTCAATCGCAAGTTCGAGGAGGCCCAACTAGATGAGATTCTTCAAAAGTTGAAGAAGTCTTTTGGCGCTCCAGATAATATGGAGAGATACCGGATCTCTTCCGCCATCTATAACATGCATATACATGACAGAGCTTCGATGACTTATCATGTAATGTACATGATTGAGTTATTTGAGCATTTGGGCAAACTTGGATGTCCTTTGCAGGAGCAGCTCGGTAAGGATGCGATTTTGAATTCTCTGTCCCCTTTCTACCAGGTCTGTCTTGATAATTTTAAAATGAATAGGCATGCAATAAACTATCATGAGATGTTAGGGTTACTGCAACTTATGAGAGAGACCATAACCTCAACAAGGGGTTAGTGAATCTGGTGGGAGGTTCTGGAGCAGGACATCATCCCTTTAGGAAAGGAAAGAAGAAAAAAAAGAATAAGAAGGTGCTAAGTGCTAGGACAAGTCAGACTAAGAGGGTAAAGGCTGACAAGAGTAAGGCAGAGTGCTTCTTCTGCAAGAAGCCGGGTCACTGGAAGCGGAACTGTTATGTTTACCTTGCAACTCTAGACCCGAACAGGCAAAGGAAGGGAAAGCAGCAAGGTATTGCTAGTCAAGGTATTTATATGATAAATCCTTGTAGTTTTTCTATTTATGATACTACTAGCTGGTATTGGATACCGGAAGTCCTTACCATATTTGCAATTCTTTGCAGGGACTTCAAGTTAGTAGGATATTCGAAACCGGTGAAAGGTTTTTGAATGTTGGGAATGGAAGTCAAGCTCCAGTTCTAGCATTGGAAACTGTTTCTTTGTATTTCAAACTTGTACTGTCATTCTAAATAAATGCCATTTTTGTCCTTTTTTAGTAAATATCATTTCTGTAGGTCTTTTGGCCAATGATGGTTATGAATTATTAATAAAGAAAGATATTTGTTACATCACTTTGAATGGTTCTAATGTGATGAATGAACAATTGAAGAATGGTGTATATGTACTGTCATAGCCTATTACTATATTGTACACTGCTAATAAATGCCTTAGGTTAGATAAAGTCAGTGATATTTATCTCTGGTACTGTAGGCTAGGTCATATAAACAAGAACAGGATAAATAAGTTGATGGGAGAAGGTCTCCTAGATCTCACTGAGAGTGAGTCCTTATTGACTTATGAATCTTGTCTTATTGGAAAAATGACCAAGTCACCTTTTATTGGAAAGGGTGAAAGGGCCAGTGATATTCTAAGTTTGGTACATACTGATGTATGTGGACCTATGAATATCGTGCAAGAGGTGGATGTAGTTATTTCATTACATTTACAGATGATCTTTCGAGATACGGTTATGTCTACCTAATGAGACATAAATCTGATGCTTTTGAAATGTTCAAATGTTATCATAATGAAGTTGAAAAACAAACAGGAAAGTTTATTAAAACCCTTCGATCAGATCAAGATGGTGAATATCTTTCTAGTGAGTTTCTGACTTACTTTGAAGAGAATGGGATTCTTTCTCAATGGACTCCTCCGGAGATGCCTCAGTTAAATGGTGTGTCTGAAAGAAAGAATCAAACTCTATTGGACATGGTTCAATCCATGATGGGCTTAGCTAGTCTGCCTAAATCCTTTTGGGGATTTGCTCTAGAGTCAGCATTCTACCTTCTGAATAGGGTTCTAAGTAAGTCCGTTGACAAAACACCATTTGAAATATGGACTGGACGGAAGCTGACTCTCTCTCACCTTTGAGTTTGGGGGTGTCTGGCTTATGTCAAATGTTTGGAGATGAATAAACTAGGACCTAAGTCTGATAGGTGTCTTTTTGTTGGATATCTTAAAGAATCCAAAGGGTATTATTTTTATCTACCTGAGGAACAAAAGTTATTCGTCAGTCCTAGGGCAACCTTTTTAAAAAAGAGTACCTTGGAGAAGGCACTCAAGTTGCTAAGGTTAAACTTGGAAAAGTTCAATAGATAGAAGAACCTTCTCACTCTAAGACCATCATAGAACTGGATTTAATTAGATCAGATCCAGAGCCCATAGTGCAGCCATTAAGGAGATCTGGTAGAGTACAATGTCAACCGGATAGATACTACAGTTTCTTGGTCTAGGATAGTGATCCTGTTGAACTCGATGAGAACAACAAGGATCCAATCACCTATATGGATGCAATGATAAGGTCTGATTCTGAGTCATGGCTGGGAGCCATGAAATTCAAAATGGAGTCCATGGAAATCAACAATGTATGGACATTGGTTATCCACTTGAAGGGATAAAATCCATTGGGTGCAAATGGATCTTTAAGTGAAAGCGGGGTGCAGATGGGCACGTAGAAACCTATAAAGCTTATTTGGTTGCAAAGGGATATCGTCAGCGTTATGGTATTGACTATGATGAGACATTTTCTCCTGTGGCAATGCTCAAGCCATTCGGATTATGCTTGCTTTGGCAGCACATTTAGACTATGAAATTTGGCAAATGGTTGTCCGAATAGCTTTCCTAAATGGTGAGCTAGAAGCGGAGGTGTACATGATACAGCTTGAAGGGTTCACATCCACAGATGAGTCTAAAGTATGCAAGCTTTAGAGGTCCATCTATGGACTCAAGCAGGCTTCTCGGAGTTGGAACATGCACTTTGATAAATGTATCAAGACGTATGGCTTTGTTAGGAATGGAGAGGAACCTTGTATATATAAATAGGCAAATGGTTTTGTAGTTGTATTTCTTGTTTTGTATATGGATGACATTCTCGTAATCGAGAATGACATTCCAGCATTACAAGGAATGAAGGTCTAGCTTTCATCTCAATTCTCTATGAAAGACTTGGGTGAAGCCTCATTCATACTGGGTATGAAGATCTATAGAGATAGATCTAAGAGGCTTCTAGGACTATCCTAATCATGTACATAGACACTGTGTTGAAGCGGTTCAGCATGAAAAATTTTAAAAGGGGCTATCTTCCGATAGGTCATGGAATTACTCTTTCCAAGAAGGATTGTGCGACAACTCCTGAGAAAAGAAAGCATATGAGTAAGATTCCATATGCTTCGATAGTGGGTTATATTATGTATGCTATGCTGTGTACTAAACCAAACGTGGCATACTCACTAGGGGTAGTGAGTAGATACTAGTCTTACCCAGGTGAAGCTTATTGGAAAGTTGCTAAGAGCATCCTTAAGTATTTGAGAAATTTAAGGACCAATGTCTTATTTATGGAGATTATGACTTAAAACTTATGGGGTACATTGACTCCAGTTTTCAGTCAGATAGACATGATAGCAAAAGTGTGTCTGGTTTTGTGTTTGCCCTTAACGGTGGAGCTATTTGATGGAAAAGTCCCAAGCAGTATACAGTGGCTGATTCTGTTTACGAGGTAGAGTATATTGCGGCATCGGATATAGCAAAAAAGGTTGTATGGTTTTGGAAGTTCCTTGGCAAGCTGGGAGTGGCACCTTCCTTAAATGGCCCTATTCCAGTGTATTGTGATAGCACTGAAGCCATAGCTCAAGCCAAAGAGCTGATATCACATCAACAGATAAAATATATTCTACGTCACTATCACCTTGTCTGGGAGATCATTGAATGAGGTGACATCAAGCTTCTGAAGATCGATGGAAAGGAGAACTTGCTGACCCCTTCACTAAAGCCATTGGAATTCAAGAGTTCGACGATTGTAAATGGAAGATGGAAAATTAGATTCTATTCTGATTGGCTTTAGTCTAGGTGGGAATTGTTGGGAATTGTGTCTCAAAGTCAATCATCTAGGCTATAGATGGTTGTGCAACTCATGTACATGTATGAATTATTGAATTGAATAAATAGGTTTATTCTGGTTGTCCATCACATGTCATCTTTCTAATTGAACTCTTATATGATGATGTCTTTTGAGCTACCTTGTATGCGATATAGAGAGGATACATCATGTAGTTCATAAACTGGTTCATGACCAAAGGATATGCTGTTCAAGATGATGGTGTATCGAGAGTAGGTTATTGATGTCATGTCTGTTGGTTGTCCTCTTAACCAAGTAGCATGGAGATGCTAGTATGACATCAGGTGTTGAGTTTTGACATTTCACTGAACATGACTTTTATGCGGGATTCTCTTTCTACCGAAGAGGAGTCTTGTATTAGAATGTGGATACAAATTATTCCTCTGACTTGAGATCACTATGGCATCTTGCAAGCAACTCACTATGCTTGGGTGCCAGACTACTTGGATTTCTAATCTAGTGACGAAAGGTTACTGGGTACAGTCAAGTACTTATGTAGTGGTAGTAGGATCGAGATAGGATTGATCTCTCCAAATGTTTTGGATTGAATTCTTAGTATGCCTCAATTGAGAAAGACCTTGGCTAGGGCATTCCTTGTAAAGAGTTATAAGGATTCTTTGTTTGAGACATATTGAGATGGATTGATTAGGGTTGGGCAGTTTAACCCTATGCCATTCAAAGCATTAGGAGGTTCAAGGAATAAGTTCAGTGCTATTCTATATTTGATAGGTTCAAGTTGCTCTACAAATTTTCTACCTATCCGGATGCCGGGTGTCATTGCTAGATAGCGACTTTGGCTGGTACTGAAAATATTTCCATGCTACCGGCTTAGTGTTTGAACCTGAGGGATCATACACATTAGGAGCTTAAGTAACTAATCAGCAAATCGATTTGGACCTAATTGTAATTGTTATAATTAAGATTTGACCTAATTAATTATGGATTAATTGTTAATTAAATTAAATCAGATTTAATTTGATTTTAATTAATCCAAATTATGTTGGGTCAACAGCCTTTTCGAAATAGGTTCGATTGGGTTTAAATTTGGCTTTTGATTTGAGTATCAAATCAATTTGAAATTAGACCATGAGTCAGAGCCCAATTGGACTGGGACTCTCTCTTCTCATGCCACATGGCACTCTCTCTCTCCTTGATTCCACACACCACATGGGATGATGTTTGCATGATATTTGCATCAATGAAGAGGAATGACATAAGCAAACTTAGTCTCCTCTCATTTATGACTTGGAACTTTCTTAAGTCTTGTGTTCATACTAGTCTCCTCCCATTTTTGACTTGGTAAATCCTTCATTAATTTGTCATAATTAATGAGGGTGGTGACTTGAAATGGAAAATTGACCTCATTAATAAGAATGGAGAAGAAGGAAGAAACTCTTCCATGTGAAAAGGCTTAAGAAGGTTTTCATGGAAGTGTGAAAGCATTAAAAGAGAGAAGATCTTCTTCTCCTCTTTAAATGTTTTCACACACATGGTCTTATGGCATTAATGGATGATGGCCTATATAAGGAGAGGGGGAGGAGGGTGGCAGGCCAAGCATGAATGAATGAGGGAATGCTTGGGTGAGTGAAGAGATGGGGGGAAAGGAATATCATCCACTTGGGTATATGAGGCATTTTGCTACCAAAGGTTCTCTCTCCCTTCCATTCATTCTTTCTCCTTCTCTAAGTCTTTCTTCCAAGTGTTGAGAGGTTGTTTAGATAAGAGAAGAAGAGCAAAGGAGGTCCTATATCTTAGAAAGGCCAGTTTGTAAGATAGAAGCCAGAAGCCGGTCCAGTTATCGATCGAGACAGCTTTTGAAGCAAGCCCGAGTTGCTGAAAGAGGAGAGGGCTGCATGGATCTAGTAGTCCAGTGTCCTCTATGATTCAGCTATGACAAACCCTGTGTAGATACCAGTAGAGGTAGTACACGTGTGCTGCTAGCAGAGCAGTAGTCCTTTCCACATGTTGGAGCTGCCCTTGGGATTGCGACTAAGAGCCGGGATTTTGTTGCAACCTTCGGTGAACATCACTAAGGTATGTCTTTATATTATGTATGACATAATTATCATTACATAATTTATATTTATATTACTCTAGATGCATCTAGATCCTGGTAGGGGCTTGTGTTAATTAGATTAACATTTATAGATAAAATAGTTTTATCACTTTCCGCTACTGCATGTCTTTAGAAAAGTTTTAAAATGCATGTATTGCCCCTCACCAGTGGGAACGGTTCCCTTACAGGTGTCACCTCAATTTTGCATGGAACATGATCCGTCCACTATTGTAAATAACTACCAGTTTTGTCATGAAGTCCATGCCCAGCAATGGTGCACCATGTGTCGCCCATCTAGCCACTATCCATCGGGTTTTGCCCTTTCACCGTTTATGCATTAATTTTTCTAGGAAAAAATATCATGCTGGGGTTTGGCTCTATTTAAATATCTCTGATGGATTAGTAATAGCTTCTCAAGGTTTCCCCGTCATCCTCTTACTGTGGACTCCAAGTTTCCTACTTCTCTAGTCTTCTCTTGTTCTTGCAAGTCCTCAACTTTTCTTTATATTATCAAATTTCAAAATGAGCACCTTCGAGGAAGCCTGAGCCTTAGCAATGGTTGACCCAAAGGAGGAAGAGGAGGGGGGGACTTTGACCTGGAAAACTTCCATTAAAAATCATGGAGATGGATTTGGTTAGACATCATAATGAGTTTATGAGTTTTTGATCCCTTCAAAGTTTCAATTAGAACTTCCAAGGCTACAGGACCGAGCCTGCTAGCCATCCCCAGGTCAATTGAGCCTCTATGAGGAGAGCTTTAAGGCTAGGTTAAGGCTTCCCCTCCATCCCTTCTTTGTTACACTTCTTAAATTTTTTGATGTGTCACCATGCTTATTTTTCTTGAATTCATGGTGGCACATCAACAATTTTACCGCAACTTATTTTGTGGCTGGGGTTACCCCAGTGTTTTACGTTTCCATTCCTTTTATACCTTTAAGAAGCACCTTGAGCCCATCGTATGGTGGCATGCCTCACCATAGAAGGGCATCCATTGGTTAGTCTTGGGCACCCTTTCTCCCATCCATGACTAAAAGGAGTGCTTCTTCTATTTCTAAGACCTCTGGTGAAGGTTGAGAACTTGTTGACTGGGACAAGCCCCAAAAATTGACCCTTAGGGTACAAGTTTTGGATTAGTGCCAAAGACAGGAGTTCCAAGCACTGTGCAATTTTTAGGTGCCAGACATAAAGAAGCTCCTTTTGGAGCAAACATTATACGATATCGGATTAAACCTTGTTAGCCCTCAAGGTGCATGTAGACCTGAACTCTTGCTTCTGGTGCATTTGTGTTCTATTTATTGAGTTGATACTAACCTTAGATTGATCATATTATAGAGATGGATAGGGGCATAATGAGGTCAAAACATGACGATATGGGTAGGTCAGAACATGGGGATGTGATGTGATCAGAGCATGAACACAAGCATCCCCATAAGTGGTAGAGGCAAGATGATAGAGGGGCCAACTGAGGCATTTACTTTAGGAGTAGAAGCCCTCCACCACCTCCTTCCTCCCAAAGGCACCTAGTGTCAAAGAGCCATGCTCACCACATGACCATTGCATCCTCGATTTCTTCACAATCTCCTAAAGTCAAAATGGGCGACCTGCCTGTCACCATCATGCTCCCAATTGCTTCTCCACCTCCTCGAACTGAAGTGGGCAATCAAGGGTTTGAGACTCAAGGAGGGTCTCCTGCTTACTAGGCTAAGGTGGGGCTGATCTGTTTGCCCTAGTCAAAGATGGGACCAGGTCCTGCCCCCCATGGCAAGCAAGTAGTGGAGGAGCCCACATCCTTAAATGACCTTTCCCTCTATGAGCCCGAGAGGGGGTGTTAGGTGTAGCACCCGCTTGTCTTAGGCTCGGTGCCTCCATGCTGAGGAATTATAAATTGATGCATGAGGCCCTCTCCAGGTTGATCTTCCCCTTCAATGCAAATGAGATTCTTAGCATGTCTCGGGTCGATACATTTAGGGATGCAATTGGTGTTGTCATTCAGGTAAGCTAGTCTTCCTACAAATTCATACACTTACATTCTAGGGCATATATGTTTTCTAATCGAAGACACACCTCTTTGGGTAGCTGGCTTTGCATATAAACAAGTTCTTCCAAGACAACAGAGATTTCTTGCTTGATGCCCGAAAGCGGAGGATGGTGGTCGAGACCCAAAGAGAGCCTCAACAAATTAATCAAAGAAATGAAAGAGAGGGATAAGAGAGCTATTTAAGAGCTTAGGAATTTCGAGGCTACTCTGCAAAAGGTTGCAACGAAAGATATCCACTTGGAGGCCATTCGACAGAGTCAGGTGGATGACATAAAGAAGCTTAAAGTGGATCTCAAGGTAGTGGAGGAAGAGATGAGGGTGGCGGACAAGAGTAGGGCAAAGGCCATCGCTTTGAAGGTTGTCAAAGACTTTTGGACCTTCCTCTCATTCCTTGCTGAAAGGGTCATTGCAACTACTAAGGTGGTGGAGGACTTTCGAGCTTCTACTGAGTTTGAGGATGAGAAGGCCAACTTCATGGTTGCCACTTAAAATGAGGCAATGATGAGGGCCAAGGACAAGGTCATTTCTTGATGTTTTGGAGTAGATCCAGGCTTTTTGGATGAGCTCCTAGCACTCGAAGAAGGCAGCACTGCAAC
The DNA here is from genome assembly GCA_021397845.1 of Areca catechu. Classification (NCBI taxonomy): domain Eukaryota; kingdom Viridiplantae; phylum Streptophyta; class Magnoliopsida; order Arecales; family Arecaceae; genus Areca; species Areca catechu. The sequence continues at coordinate 126,876,438 of CM038050.1, forward strand.
AACTGCTTCTAAGGATGCCACTGCTCCTGCTGCAACTTCATAGGACCTTGTGTCTCCTTTGCTTTTCTCCCTTTCTTTTTTTTTTGTAGACTTTTCCCGACCCCTGAGAGGTCATTGTAAAGACTCTTTTTTGATTCGATGAAAGGCTTTTGACCTCGATCTTGTCTCTTTGCTTGAACCTTGCCACAAGTAAATAAAATTATACCATTGAACTTTAGCTTTGGTTCGTACAAAGGATAATTTTAAACTATTCACCACATGAACATTGGAAAACCTTTAGAGTCGTTTAAGTAATCTAAAAGCTATTAAGCAATCATTGAAGAGTCACAAAGTGGGCCTAATTATTGCAAGGTATGAACAGTCAGATGATTTGGGTAGTGTCATAACCAAGGTTTGTTTACCATAGCAATTCCAACCATTGATTGGACAAGTTTGTAAGATATCACCACTTGGCTTATAGAGCTCTAAGGGGGCTTCTAGATCGTTAGGGTTAGGGCTCGGCCAGAAACTTACGAGCATTGAATGTTGACCAATGGTTCTCCATCATAGTCCCAAGCAAAGGCTTTTAGGTGTTGAAATAATGGCTCAGCTAAAGGCTTTCAAGCATTGAATGTTGGGCCAACGACTTTTCAATGTAGTCCCATCTAAAGACTTTCAAGAGTTAATATTAAGAGGCCTAGTCAAAGGCTTGTAGGCATTGAAATTATCGCTTAACCAAAGGCTTTTGATCATTAAACATTAGGCTAATGACTTTCCAACATAGTCTCGGCCATAGACTTTTGGGAATTGATATTGAGAGGCCTAGCCAAAGGCTTATAAGCATAGAAATTATGGCTCATAGATGAGGCTTTCGAGAGTTGATATGGAGACGCGTAGCCGAAGGCTTACAGGAATTGAAATTATGGCTTGGTCAAAGGTTTTCAAGCATTGATCATTAGGCCATAGCTTTCAACGTAGTCCCAGCCAAAGACTTTCAGGAGTTAATATGGAGAGGCCTGGCCAAAGGCTTACAAGTATTGAAATTATGGCTTGGCCAAAGGCTTACAAGTATTGAAATTATGGCTTGGCCAAAGGCCTTCGAGTATTGAATGTTGGGCCAATGGCTTTCCAACATAGTCCGGCCAAAGGCTTTTAGGAGTTGATATTAAGAGGCTTGGCCAAAGACTTATAAGCATTGAGATTATGGCTCAGCCAAAGGCTTTAAGTATTGAATGTAGTCCCAGCCAAAGACTTTTAGGAGTTAATATTAAGAGGCTTAGACAATGACTTACAAGCATTGAAATTATGGCTTAACCAAAGATTTTCAAGCATTGAGCATTGCACCAACATCTTTCCAATGTAGACCTAGCCAAAGGCTTTTGGAAGTTGATATTGAGAGGTGGCGGTCTTGATCTCTTGAGCCTTTGAGATTTTTTAACCTATTTAAGAGGGCCTGTTAGGCGGTTAACCCTCCAAGGATTTTTGGTGGTTAGATTGTTGTATCGCATTAAGTAATATGCTATGTCAAATGTGCACAAAAGATAGTGAAATCAAAATTTATTTAATAAGAACTCCATTAATGATAATATATGTCCAGGTTAGAAAAATTCCAAGGCCTTGAGAGTGGGGTCCCATCAAGGTGTTTCAAATGATAAGTGTTGGGATGGACCATCCCATCTATTTAGTACGAGCCTTCCTAGTTCAACAATAGCTTTTCCTACTTAGTGGGCTACAAAATCTTAGCTTATCGAAGCACCCAGGTCCCCCACTCTGAACTCTTTGGATTTGACTTGGATGTTGTAGTATCTAGCCATCCACTAGTGGTAGGAAGCCATTCTCATAGCAGCGTGCTCCCTATGCTCTTAAAGCAAGTCTTGATTTGCCTGGAGCCAATCAGAGTTGGAGTCTTCATTATATTCTTTGACCTAGAATGATGGGCCCAATCTTCATCAATATGATAGCTTCAGTTCCAAATGTGAGGCTAAGTGAGATTTCCATAGTTGGAATCCTCTAAGTAGTTTTGTAGGCCCATAGAATATGATGAAGTTCATTTACTAGTTCCCCTTTACCTGACCAAGCCGAGCTTTTAGACCCTGCAAGAGGGTCCTATTGGTTACTTCTACCTTGCTATTAGGTTGGAGGTGGTTGGAGGTGCACCACCAAGGTAAATTATTGAGCAATGCCATACTCCTGGCAAAATTCACAAAATTGGGCACCCCTGAACTGGCATCCATTGTTAGTGATTATCACCTTGGGAATGCTATACCGGCAAACAATTGATTTTCACATGAAATCTTTGACCCAAGCCTTAATGATGCAAGCCAAAGGTTCAGTCTCAACTCATTTAGTAAAATAATTGATTGCCACTAACAAAAATTTACACTACCCACTAGCTCATGGGAACAGTCCGAGGATGTCCATCCTCCATTGGGCAAAGGACCATGGTGCGAGCATTGGATTCAGATATGATGCTAGCTAATGCTGGATGATGGCATTTCTTTGGCAGTGGTTGTGTTTTTGTACAAGTTTAGCCACATCTTGGTGTATTATGGACTAGTAATAGCTATGCCATAGTACCTTGAAGGCTAGCGATTTGCCACCTAAATGGCTTCTGCAAACTCCCTCATGGTCCTCACTCAGTGCATAGTTTGCCTTGGATGGGCATAAACACTTCAATAGGGGTAACAAATATGTGCACTTGTACAACTTATCATTGTACATAACATAATTATAGGCTTAGCATTTTACCCTTTGAGCTTCCTTCCAATCTTGAGGTAGTTCACCATCTTTGAGATACTTGAGGAGAGGGTTGATCTGTTGGGAAAAGCATCCTAAGGCTAATCATTTGGATTGTAGACAATTGAGCTATCTAATAAATGTATATGAATTATTAATAAAATAAATAATATTTTTGGAAGCTCAACACTATTTGTCATCTTTCTAAGAACCTTAATATGATGAAGTTCTTAGAACTATATTGATTTGATAAAGGAAAATTTATCGAGTGGTTCTTTAATTAGTTCATGACCAAATGATATGTTGTTATTAGGATGACAATATTTATCAAGAATAGGTTATTGTGTGCCATATAGGTTGGTTGTCCTCTTAACCAAGGAGCATGAAGATATTGGTATGGCATGTAGGTGAGTATAGGAATACATCTTCTAAGTAGTGACCAATTCTATGGAGTACTCTTCTATCAAGAGTATCTAATGGAAAGGGTATGGATATAAGTATCCTTCTGACTTGAGACTATCATGATGACTTGGCAAGCAATTCACTATAATTTGGTGTTAGACTACCTAGATTTCTTATCCAATGATGGAAGGTTTTTGGGTGCAGCCAAGTACTTGTTAAGTTAGTGTTGAGTCAAGAAGGGATTCAGCACTCTAAGTTGTTGGAGAAATGCTTGGCAGTGTTTCAATTTAGCAAAACCTAGGCTTGGGTAATCCTTATAAGGAGTTGAGGATTTAGCAGGCTGAGATACATTTGGATGCACTGATTAAGAGTTGGCAATTGAATCTAAAGTTATCCTAAGTATTAAGTCAAAGAGATGAAGTATACAGTACCATAGTCTAGGTTCTTGAATGTTGCTTTATCATCATTCGACCTATTCAGACATCGGGCACCATTGCTAGATAGTTGCATCGATTAGTTTAGAAAATAATTCCTGAGCTATCAACTTAGGATTTGCACCTATAAAGTCATACACAATAGAAGTTTTTGATTGATCATGATGGCTGATCAACATTCGAGAATCATTTAGTGGTAAAATTATAAATATGATTAACATTTTACCCTATGCAAGTGCTGTAAATAAATAAATAAATAAATAAATATTAATTAAGTTTAAAAGAATTAATTAGTAATTGGATTATTAATTGACTTAATTTCATTGAGCAAAGAGGATTTGATCAAGTATAATTGAATTTGTTCAATTAGATTTCACCCAATTAAGTTATTCGATAACCTAATTGCTTAGAAATTTTGATCTTGATTTAATTTAAATTTAGACTTGATTAATTTTTGATTAATCAAGTTTAAATTGGATCCTAATTAGATTAGGTTCAAGCTATTTAAATTGGTCATACCAAATTAAATTGGAATTAGAATCGAGGTTGACCAAGTCAAACTAAGAACCCTTTTTTCTCCCTTATTCCACATCCATCCATGTCAAAATAAATTTTTGCATGTTTATTCTCCATGACAAATTGTGATTAGCACCCTCCCTCTTATCCATTCTAATTGGGATTAATACAAGATAAATTTTAAAAGGAGTTTTAATAAGGATTAGAATCTAGTTTGACCAAGTCAAAATCCTATCTTGTGCCTCAAAATTTCTCCATGCCAATTTGATTTTTGTGTGATGATTCTCATACCAAATCTGAGATTCCACATTCTCCCTCACTCCTCTTTGGATTAGGATAGGTTGGTTTAATTTTAGTTGAGTTTGAAAGTCAAAATCAATAGGATATCTAATGAGATTAAAAGTCCTAGTCCAAATAAAACTCCTAATCCTATCCTATTATCTTATCCTATTCTCATCCTAGTCCCCATGCCACTAATTTTATTAGATTTTTCTTGATTTGTACAAAAATAAGAGAAGGATTTTTGTGGAATTTCATAGTAGAAATATCATAAATAGGGAGTGGGGTGTGAATTCTTGGATTGCATGAGAAGGTCTTTAGCACTAGGGAAGAAGAGAGAAAAAGAGGAAGAAAGAAACATAGAAAAAAAAATGTTTTTGGATTTCTTTTTCATCCATGACCGATCCTTCTCATCCTCCATCTCCTTATCTTCTTGGAAGGCTTGAGAAAACTCAAAGAAGGATTTTAAATTAGCCATCTACAACCTTCATACAGAGCTAGCACTTTAGGGAAGTAGGGCTGGAAGTCGGTCGGGCTGGACCGGGCTATACCTCTACCTGAGCTTGGCCTAAAAAAAAAATTCGGACTTTGGGCCTGGCCTAGACCTGATTTTTTAAAAAAGTCTTGACTCGGGCCTGAGCCCAATTCAGGTCGGGTTAGGTTCGGGCCAACTTCGGGCCTGGTATGGCTCAATCTAAGAGGTCAAAACCATAGCTAGTAACAAAGCATGAACAGGGGTGGTCTTTGACCTATTTGTACATCAATAAAACTGATTCTGTATTAATTGTTGCGATGGAATGCAGTTTAAAAATAAAAGGTGTAGTGAATCTTTCTTCTATTTTGTTTAAAAAAAGAGAGTAAATTTACATCTTTCATGGGAGCATGAATCGTTTTGCTGTTAACTTGCAAATCCTTCTCTATCCACATCCATGCCACTAGCTAATTAGCATATTAGATTCTAGTATCAATACTTTATTTCTTTCCTCATCATCAAACTTGAAACAGGAATCACAAAAAAAGGATTCTTTCTGGGTTGCCTGAGCTCAAAAGATTGCCAATGATAAATCAAAACTATGTGCAGCATTTAGCCCAGTAACAACAATGTTTCATGAAGAAATCACTTTTACTTTTAGAATTAGTTTAATGGAAATGATCCTCTCAAGTTTTCAGATATTGCAATACATGTTTTTGTTATAATGTATCATTCTGATCATCTTCATTAGGCATATGGCATAGAGTCACTGACATTAATTATGGTACGCAAACAAAGACAAGCATTAAAGCTTCCATTTTGATGGAAACATTTGTGTCCCAAGCTTTACCGCCTCTTCCTAAGCATTCACATAGCAAATTCGTCAGCACAGTGCTGTTTGAGTCAAACAGAATTCTGCAATTTAGTTTCTCCTTCTAGGCAACAAGTTGAAGAGGGAAGGAACACCTTGCACCCTCATCTCCTCCTGCGCTCTTCTCATATTTCTTCTGGATCTGTAAACAATGCAAGAAAATTCACATATCAATGAACAACAAAAAATGAAATTAGATCATCCATTACAAGCCAATGCATCATTGGTTGGGATAAGAAAATTGTAATGCAGTAGATTATACTAGTAGCACATTACCCATATTTTCCATCAATTTTGGCGTGAGGAACACCACTATCACCATAAAACCCGCCATCAAACCCATAGGACTTTTCAATAGAGACATTAGGAAAAATGGTTCCCTTATCTACAAAATGATAAAAACAGCTAGACATTAGAAGAAATTAATAAGAGATGGAGTAGCATAGCTTTGAACCATCTTTCCCACCTCATAATATTGCTCTTCTCTTAAGGGCTCCAAAACTAGCTCTTGCAGAACCCTCCTATTCTCTGTCAGTGCTGCCTGGATCTTACCAGGATTTCTGGCACTAATATCAATGCAAACCTAATCATAAAACAAAAATGGGAAATCTACCCTTCATTTTTATCAATTCAGATGCAGCAATAAAAAGAGAAGAACATTATCGATGAAAAAAATAGCCCATTGCAGATATTTCAATGAGATGAGTCCGAGCTAGCATATTGTGGCTTAAATATATGGGTCAAAGAATTACAAAGCCTTCACAAGACTAGAGAAAGACCGCTCCAAACAAATGATAGATGCCTTCTCATAAATATTTTTCCAGATCAAGCCTAAAATTTTCATCAAACATGGTGATCGAAAGCATATTGCAAATGATATTGTTCTGTGACATTGATTTTGTATTGGAGTAATACAGGCAATTCCATATTTCCTTATATTTTTGGTCTCTTTCAACATTTGATATTGTTCTGTGACATTGATTTTGTATTGGAGTAATGCAGGCAATTCCATATTTCCTTACATGTTTGGTCTCTTTTAACATTAGAACATGCTAATTTTCCATGAAAATTAATATAAGAAATCCTTAACTATCAGCATTTTGCAAGTGCACAAATTTCTGGTTTAGAATTATATTCTGCTATCTAAATGCTAGCTTTTGTGCAACCAAATTTCTCGTAAGTGGCCATAGTATTTGACCAACTAGGGCTACCACATGCATTGTATGCAGTATGTGAGTGCATATCTTGAAGCATATGTGCATGGCATTCTAGACATATCAAAAATTAAATAAGGTTTTGGTGGGGACACCAGAGGCACCAGAATAAGACAGAGGCTTCTCAATCCTCTGTGGATTACTTAGTAGCATTTGAGTCCATTTGTAATAAAGGCTTAGCCTATTTGAGTTGTCTTTTATTATTTGAGTCTTGTATTAGTCAGCTCATGTTGAGCTAGTCTTCTTCCTGAGTCCTGTACATGTCAGTCCAAATATAAGTGAAGACATGTTAGCCTAAGTACAAGTGAAGACCGAGCCAATATAAGTAAAGATCAACCCAACCTGAAGACATGAAAACCATGGAAGGCCCAGTAAAAGAAATCAGAAACCCTGGAGTCACATCAGAAGCCCGGGAGACCTGGACCGCAGCCTGAAGCAGATTGGGCCAGCCAGGGCCCAAAAGAGGAGCTAGGGCGCCAAACTCTTATGGTCACCTTCCCCTTGGTCAACCACTTAGAGTCACCCCTCTTGGCTGACCAAGGCAAGTGAGAGGAAAGAAATATGAGGGATTTTTCTACCTAAACCTACTATGTATTCTAGTTAGGATTTGGGTGGGATTAAAACTCCTAGGTAATGACTATTATATCCTTACTTGGGGGCCAAGTCTAAGAGTTTATTTAAGAGACTCTACTCTCTTGTATCAAGGTACTTTTTCATAAAATAATATTAAGTTCTTCCAATTGTTGTGTGCTACCTGCTGTGTGCTAAAAGGGATTCTGTGTGAGCCCTTCCTTCTTCCTAGTGTTCTGCGTCCAACCTCCAGCTGCCATCCATCTCGCCAAACCCTAGCCGCCCACATCAATCCCTTTCTTCCCCTTGCTATTTTCCCTTTACTACTTCATCCTTGCTTTGTTTTCTCACCCGTGAAAGGTTGTTTGCAGGTCCCTTGACTCCTACGAATCCAACGACTTCAACCGGGCAGCAATTGGATCACCGAGTTGAAAGCCAGGAATCCGGTGTCTCCGGCTTGATTTTTCAGGCTGCATCCGGGAGTGAGTGTGATCCCTTCATATACGATTTGCACCAAGTGCATCAACCATTGTCAGGTACACCCACTCTGCTAGCCAGTCTCTTTATTGAAGATGAACTAGCCTAACCAAGGCTTCTTAGCCTCAGCGATCCACTTTCTATTGCTTTTTGGGTCCTATTATGCATGCTTTTTGCTTCTTAATTTCATATAGAACTCTCTACTTAGTTGCTTGGTTTGATCTTCGGGATTCAAACATATAACTTAATATATAAAAATATAAAATAAATTGCATGCATATTTAGTTCTGCATCATTTGGTATCAGAGCCTGTTTTGGGCTCAGTTCTCTTTGGATACTTAGATCGAGTGCTTCACCATGGCCGTCCGGTTATAGGAGACTAGTAGGGCTACAAGACCCTCTCTTCCCAATCTGTGGGATATCCTATGGCGGTAGGGGTGCCGCTGTGAATTGACCCCTGAAGAAGAACACAAAGAGTTCTATTAGGATTTTTGCATTTTTGGCCTTCTCATTACATTCCCCGTTCTTTCAATTGTTTTGCCTACATAGAACTTAGAAAATTCTAAGATTTATTTCTCTGAATTTTGCATAAATGAAATTAATTTTCAAAATTCCTCAGGAATTATTTCAGTCTGTGAATTTTCTCCCAATGGAAACACTTCCTGAGAATAGTTATACTTTATTTTGGCAGCATACCCAATTTCGGAAAGTTTAGGGTTCTTTTAGTATAATTTGTGCATATTTTTAATTTTATCATGTTTCTTGCATATTAGGGCATAATCTACAAGTTATCTTTCTGTTTAAAAAAATACCAAAACATAAAAAAAAATTACATATACTTAAAAAAACTCCAAAAATAGCTTAACCCTAATTTGCATTTTCATTTGCCTGCCATCATTGCATAAAATACTTTAAGGGCACTTTCTATCCAAGATAAGGGAATGAGGTCATTACCTTTCCTTAGCCCAAATCTACCATCCTTGCATTCAATCCCAAGCCTAATTTAAAATTAACTATACTTAATTTGCCCTAATGGGCTTGGGACACCCATTAGTCTGGTTCAATTATTGTGGGATGACTAGTGCATCCAATTCATTTCCTATTACTAGATATTGGTGTCTAGGCAAGAGGTACAGTGTCAAATGACCTAAGTGGATCGGTGGTTCCTTAATTGGGTCCCTGCGAGAGCAGGGGGCCTCCCACCATCCCACATCTTACCTGGCCAGTTGAAGGACTAGGATTTGAGTTGTGTGTAAGTTAAGTTAACCAATTCTGATTGGGCTCTAGGTCTTGGCAGCTGTAATTGAGTCAGTGTTGAATCTTGTATGTGCATTAGATCAAGAGTCCCTTTTCATCCTCCATCTCCGCCTTTTGGCTGAACCCATGGATAAGCTGGAAGCCCATCTTCAAGCCCTTGTAGACCAAGTGGCCCAGATGAACCATAAGTTTGGCTGCATGGATAATCGGTTAGAAGCCCGTAGGATCCAAACTAGATCCAAACCTGAGCTACCTTTACCCACACTACCTAGAACCTATGAACCTAAAACCTATGCATCCATATCCTATGCACCCACACCCTATAAGCCCAGTAGACCCATGACTTATCGACCTGAATCCTATAAGATTAGTATCCCTAGATATGAACCCAGTAGTCATTTACGACCCCTTAGTCAACATGAACCCACTAGGAGTAGTACCCATAATCAAAAATCAGGACCTAGCTAATTTTCCCTTAGTCAACCTCCCCCTACCATCCCTTTGATTCACAATGCTAACAGTAAAGTGGAAGTGTATGTAGCTGATGTAAGCTTAGTGGATGGGTATGAGGGAGAAGAGGAGACATCTCTAGAAGACCTATAATTAGTTGACCCCGTAGGTACCCAGGTAGAAGCCAATCTAGAGTTAGTTGACCCTGACTATACCCAGCCTAAAGCTGTAGTGGAAGAATAATTATAGGAAGAGAACCTAGATACTGCTACTAGAACCTTACTTGAGGAAACCATGGAGAATAGCCAAATTATAAAGTCTAGTCCTAAAATACAAGAACCAGAAGAATTTATTAAGGACATGATCTCTTTGAATCAGTACCCTCAGGATGAGCCCCCTCCTATAGTTCCCATTAAGGACCTCTTCCCTGAGATTAGTAACCCATCCTTCCATTAAGCAAACCCTGTAGATATATATCAACCTCGTAAGGTTAGCCTCATTAGTCTAAGATTAGTCCCTGACATGCCTTCTTATATTCTACTTTATCCAACTACTCCTGAACCTTTTTTCCTACCCTACCAGACTAATCCTGAACCCACCTCTTATTTTCTGTCCTTTCCAGAAACCTTCAGCATTTCTAGGATCATTAGATTACATTTAGTTGAGATTAGCATACTGCATACATTCATTACGCATGTTAGGTTTGCATCTTACTTCTGGCATACTCTATGAAATTTGCTAGGAGCCCACTATAAATTTTCGAGTGCATGTCAAACTAGGATCAATCCTGGAGAACATATAATCTGTTAGGTTTAGGTCTAAAGAGTTCAATAAAATTTTCTTCAATAGGAATGCATAGTCGAGTCTGTTAGGTGTTAGTTTGAGTCCTTTGCATCACCTATTAGGAGTCTGCATATGCCCAGCATGTCCACACTTGCACTGAACACCGCATAGTATATGCATCAGGATATTAGCCATAAGAGTAGTTTAAGTAATGAAACATCTAACAAACTGGCTAATTCCCGAATAAGAGCCAATGGATTCAATATAGGGAATTCTATCTTGGTTAGGCTTAGGCCTAAATAGAAGCTTCATACTCGTAGAGCCGGACCTTTTAAAGTGATAGAGAGGGTTGGACCAAATGCCTATGTGTTAGATTTGCCTCTAGATTTGGGCATTAGTTCTACCTTCAATATCGCAGACCTGGTTGAGTATAGGGAACTAATAGCGATACCTAGTGAGGCCTTTGGACCTACTCCTTCCATTGTGAGTGACCCTAGCCCAGAGTGTCCACCAACTCTTTGGCCTGAGAGAGGAGAATGGATAGAGCATATCCTGGACGATCAAGCCATCATGACCCGGGGCTACGGCTATCAATGCTACTTGGTTCGATGGCAAGGCCGCTAGAGTTGGACGACTCATAGATTTCTCGAGAGGACTTGCAGTGCCTCGACTCAAACCTTCTCGAGAGATATGTGAGCCAGCCTGATCTTCACTCGATAGGATCGAGTTCCTCCCATCTCGAGAGAATTGGTGGGGACACCAGAGGCACCAGAATAAGATAGAGGCTTTTCAACCCTCTGTAGATTACTTAGTAGCATTTGAGTCTATTTATAATAAAGGCTTAGCCTATTTGAGTTGTCTTTTATTATTTGAGTCATGTACCAGTCAGTTCATGTTGAGCTAGTTTGCTTCCTGAGTCCTGTACATGTTGGTCCAAATACAAGTGAAGACATGTCAGCCCAAGTATAAGTGAAGATCGAGCCAGTATAAGTGAAGACCGAGCCAGTATAAGTGAAGACCAAGCCAGTGCAAGTAAAGATCAACCCAGCCTAAAGACATGAAGACCATGGAAGGCCCAGTAGAAAAAATCATAAACCTTGGAGTCACATCAGAAGCCCGGGAGCCCTATACCGCAGCCTGAAGCAGATTGGGCCAGCCAAGGCCCAGGAGAGGAGCTAGGGTGCCAAACTCTTATAGTCACCTTCCCCTTGGTCAGCCACTTAGAGTCACCCCTCTTGGCTGACCAAGGCAAGTGAGAGGAGAGAAATATGAGAGATTTTTCTACCTAAATCTACAATGTATTCTAGCTAGGGTTTGTGTGGGATAAAAACTCCTAGGTAATGACTATTGTATCCTTACTTGGGGGCCAAGTCTAAGAGTCTATTTAAGAGACTCTGCTATCTTGTATCAAGGTACTTTTTCATGAAATAATATTAAGTTCTTCCAATTGCTGTGTGCTACCTGCTGTGTGCTAAAAGGGATTCTGTGTGAGCCCTTCCTTTTTCCTGGTGTTTTGTGCCCAGCCTCCAGCCGCCATCTAGCTCTCCAAACCCTAGCCGCCCACATCAATCCCTTTCTTCCTATTGCTATTTTTCCTTTACTACTTCATCCTTGCTTTGTTTTCTCACCCGTGAAAGGTTGTTTGCATGTCCCTCGACTCCTACGAATCCAACGACTCTAGCTGGGCAGCAATCGGATCACCGAGTTGAAAGTCGGGAATCCATGGGTCTTCGGCTTGATTTTCCAAGCCGCATCTGGGAGTGAGAGCGACCCCTTTGCATACGATCTACACCAGGCGCATCAACCATTGTCAAGTACACCCCATCTACCCGCTAGTCCCCTTATTGAAGATGAACTAACCTAACCGAGACTTCTCAGCCTCGGCGGTCCACTTTCTATTGCTTTTTAGGTCCTGTTATGCATGTTTTTTGCTTCTTAATTTCATATAGAACTTTCTACTTAGTTTCTTGGTCTGATCTTCGGGATTCAAACATATAACTTAATATGTAAAAATACAAAATAATTTACATGCATATCTAGTTCCGCATCAAGTTCATATAAGTAGAAAAACTAAGTGGGTAATCAAAAGCAATTAAGTAAATATATAGAGAAGTTTTTTTAAATAAAAATTCACACTTGTTTTAGCATCTATTTCCAAATAGAAAAACATGTTAACTTTAAAAAAGGAACATACAAATATGTATGTATGTATAGATGTATGTATAATATTCAATATATTCAAAGTTCAAGCAAGCTACTGCAATGAAAACATATACCAACACTCAAGTGAAGAGTTTGTACTCATGCAACCATATGTGATGATACTCATTTTAGTATGCATTTTTGTAAACTACATATATTTGGATTTAATGACCTAATGAACCTAATGTTTGGATCAAAGATAAGTTCCTCTAGTTTCACTAAACATTTTAGTCTTGGCATCTATTTGTTTTATACCCATGTTCATTCGCTTTTGTTTTTCTTTCCTTATTGTCACAATTACCTTTTACCAGTAATTATCTTCCAATCATTTCTGTGCAAAAAAAATACAAGCAAGCAAGGCATATTTTATTTGAAAAGCTTTCAACTTTATGCAATATAAGTACTAAATGAAATAAAACTTGCATATGAAGATCAAAATTATAGAAATGAAGCAAAGACTTTATGGAGCTTATTTAATAAAATTAAAAGCATCAAAAGATAGCAAAATTAAGATACAATGAAAAATAGCCATCTTCTCTAAGAAAAGTGACCCTCTGACTGCCATTAAGTATCACTTTTGCATTTAAATGTTTCATAGGAGGAAGAAAACCTATGGTTGTCTTACCTCGACCTGTCAAAAAAGGTTACCAATAAAAACAACGAAAATAACTTCCAGGGAAAAAAATTAATGTAAAATCAGTATTCAAACTAGACCAAATATGCAAATCAATTAACATGAGCCAATATGTTTTAGGAGTCAATAAACAAATATATTGGCCATCCAAATGACACAACACAAGACAAATATCTATAAAATATTTATGTCATATATTGTCGAAGCTAACTCAATCTTTATTGGAGATTGTTCAGTATAGGGTTGTTTGATGGTTAACATAAACAACCAATTCAGTAATAAAAGAACACATAACATGGTTGCTTATTGAAGGACATGGAAAAAATTATCCGGTTTCAGCAAGGTACTGGAATAAGGTTTTGACATGCAGAAGTCTGCATTATCTGATCATGGTTACTAATTAGGTCACGACCAAACATATTATAAATCATAGTAAAATATAACATGACCTTTTGATATGTTCATGGAATTCCAACTAAGAACCTCATTCTTAATATGCATAGTTTGTTCAACAGCAAAATTTAATCAGTTATGGTTTATTACAAGTTATTGCAAGTAAATTTAACTAGTTTGGTAGTACTGAAACATCTATGGTTCTGTATTTCAATCCAACTACAATATACATTATAATAGTTCCTTGTTATCTTAAAGACAATATGATAGTTCCATATTATCTTAAAGACAACCAATCCAAGACAGCTTCAGTCTCAAGCAATCTTAACCTAGATAAAGTAAATAAGAAGATACATAGAGTTCAAAAGACAATGACAGCTAGCTACCCAGCTAGGAGACTTACCGCTCACAGAATCTGGTGAACTGAGTCAAGAATCATTGAATCAACCTTTACACAAATAAGTTAAAAAGGGGTTTAAATGAGAGACTTACCACTTCATCTCTTATAATATGGTTTGCTGGCTTGCTGCATTTAAAATGCAAAAATTGCTATGAGGGAAAATGGGTAAAAACTCACTAACCCATTATATGATACAAAACAATTAAGCAAATGCCTTAATCAAAATTCACTTTGTTGACTCTGGTCTTGATTTTGATAATCAACAAAATACTTAAGTATATATAAGTACTAATTGTGTGTTTTTGTATGTTCATCAGATCTTAGTACTCATCCATGTTGAATGAAGAAATGCTTGTATTTCAGTTGAAGAAGTCCTTCAAATTTATGGAATTTCAAGTTATAAGGACTTTGGAACATAAGGAAGACTTGGAAGGACTTAAAATTTGATTTTGGAGAAGTTTTAGCAAGTTTCAGCACTGGCACAAGCAAGTGTCGACTCATGAAGAAGTTCAAGTGTCGACTCAAAGCCTGAGAACAAGAAAAATACAAAATTATGAAAATCTAGAATTTTTGTCTTGAGCTGATCCAAGTGTCGACTTACAGAAACCAAGTGTCGACTCATAGAAATCAAGTGTCGACTCACCTGAATCAAGTATCGACACTTGGAGTAATGGCTAGTTTTTCAGAAGTGCAGAATTGATTCTAACTTACTTCAAACGACTAGTTTTTCATCTCCAACGATCATAAATGGTCATCTTTGATTTGGAGAGCTATATAAATATCAAAAATCAAATGGAAAAGCAATCCTTTGAGAGAAAAATCTCATACACTTCAAGGATTCATATTTTGAGTGATTTAAGCCTTCAAGCTTCCAAGTTTCAAAGAGAGCATCCAAAGTTCACATCCTTAAGCTTCATTCAAAGGCTTCAACAAATTGAAGGCAAGCTTCTTCAACATCATCCAAGGGCTTCAAAGAGATATTTGCTTTGTTTAAGAAAGCTTTTATTGTGTTCTTTTCATATTGCGCTTACTTTGTTTATTAAGATTTTTGGTGAGCCTTAGAAAATCAAAGAGGTTTGTTGGTGAGCCTTGTATGAAAACCAACAAGATTATTGGTAAGCCTTTGTATCAAAACCAACTAGATTATTGGTGAGCCCATAAAACCATCGGAGATTGTTGGTTAGCCAAAGTTATAAAACCAATAAGGAGTTTTGACTTGTGAACCCGAGAAAACAAGTTGGATTTTGATTAGTGAGCCCGAAAAACTAATCGACTGTAATCTTGGTGATTATAGTAAAATTCTCAAGAAAAACTTAGAGAGTGGATGTAGGTGCCTTGGAGTGCACCGAACCACTATATATTCTTGTATTTGTGATTACTCTTATTTATTGCTTATTTACTCTTGCTTTTACTTTTTAAATTCCGTTGCATATTTTTATCAAGCACACAAATACTTTAACAAAACACAAGCACTTAATTGTAATTAGCACATACTTGTTGAAATAGTTCAAAAAATTTTATAAAACCCAATTCATCCCACCTCATGGGTTGCTTCTTCACTGGGCAACACACTTGTTTCACCTTCTCATCATTTCCACTTTCCATATTTAACAAAAACATTAAGCATCTATGAATGTACATATAAAAAGAAATAGTTTTGTTTGCAAAATATATAAAAGAAAGCCAATAATTTAATTCTCTGCTTGCTTCGAGGTACCATCAGGTGCATCATCTGCATTCGATTTCATAAAACTTGAGCAATTTGTACCTGATAAATATCAACATAAATATAAATTAAAAAGAAATGAAATATAAGTATAATAAATTATTAACATAAAAATAAAATATTTATATACCTTCTTCATAATCTTCACGAAACTAATCCTATGGACAAACCAAGGCCTCGATAGTAGATGGATTCAAAGAACTCTGATATTGATCAACAACTCTACCACCAGTGCTAAATGCCGAGTCTAAAGAAATTGTAGAGACCGGAATGGCTAAAATATCTCTAGCCATTCTTGATAATGTAGGATAGATAACTACATTATTTTTTCACCATGTTAAGATATCAAAGTTTTTGTCATTCAAACCAGAAATCACATCATCATCCAAATAACTATACAACTTTGATCTCTTTGGCCATTTCGATCAATTTTGACTTCTAATTTGATCAAAATCCATATCAAGTTGGACAATATCCATTAAAAATGAAGAAACTGATCTTGTATCACTTTATATACCAATTTCATCTGCTAGCTCACTCGAACCAATTAAGTATTGTACTTTTGCTACATTTGCATACTTTGAATAAAGATTTTGAAGAAATAAATGAATCTTTTTCTCTTCCACATCAAATGCCCTTTCATAACAAAATTCCATAAATATGAACTTTTGTCTAGGATCTAAAATAGAAGCAATGACCAACAAATTATTGCATTGAGACCAATATTTACTAAATTTCTTTTGCATTTCTTTTATCAGTTGCTTCAATGTTTCATCAGTATGAGCCCTTGTATCCACCAACACCATTAGAATTTTTCAAACTTCTTTTAGGTACAAAGTAGATGTGGCATACTTAGAAAAGTAACTAGAAAATACTTTAGTAGCATTAAGAAAGATCTCTAAAAATTTTAAAATTATCTCAGCCTTTTTCCATTCATCAGTAGTAGGACACATACAAGAATGTTCAGTTGCAAATCTAATAAAAACATCTTTATAACTAAGAGCATCAAGTAACATCTTATAAGTTGAATTCCACCTTGTAGCAACATCCAAAGTAAGTCCTTTTTTAACAGAAAGTCTCATATATTGTGCCATTTCATTAAAAGCTTGCATCCGAGACGGGCTTGCAGATACATATCTAACAATCTCTCTTACACATCCAATAGCTTCATGAATAATTTTCATCCCATCTTGAACCATAATATTTAGTATGTGTGCACAATATCTAATATGACTATACTACCCACCAAGCAACATTCCATAATAAAAATTATCTTGGATCCTTTTTATCATAGCATCATTTATACTACAATTATCTACAGTGATAGCATATATTTTAGAATTCAGTTTTCACTCAAGAAGAGATTTTCTAATAGCATCTTTAATTACAAAAGCTGAATGAGGATATACTAATTTCTTGAAAGTAATTATCTTCTTATGCAGAATAAAATCGGAATCAATATAATAAGCTGTAAGTGATATGTATCCAACTAGGGATGGCAACGGGTCGGGTCATCCAAAACCCATACCCGCCCCACTAAAAAATTATCCATCCTATACCCGCCCCATACCTTTCTCGAGTCGGGTATACCCGGTCTCATAAAATCTAGTTTACTTAAAACCTAAATGAGTCAGGTCGAGTCGGGTCGAGTTTGGTCAAGTAGGGTAAATCCATCCCATATCTAATTTATTTAAATATTTTATAAACATAGTTTTATATATATAAATGGATCAGGTTTGGGTCGGGGCATACTACTATCCATACCCAACCCGAACCTGAGTTTGATTTTTTTATATAACAAATATCCATTTATAAATTGTGGGTTAGATTTAACTCGCCTATTAGGATCGGGTCAAGTCAGATATCCATCGGGTAAAAATTGCCATTCCTATATCCAACTTTTTGATTTGATGTCTAGATATCGATAGTAAAACTAACCCAAGAAGTTAACTTCTTAAAACATTCATGCAATTTTTTTCTCTCTCCTTCATACAAATTCATACAATCATTTTTTATAGTCTTACGACCTATGGCATTAAATAATGGCTGAATAGATCTCATAAGATCCTTGAAAATAGGATGCTCAACAATACGAAATGGTAGCTCGGCATAAATGATAAACTTTGCAAATATTTTTCTTGTCTCTTCTTAATTAAATTTAAAAGACTTCACTAGATCTTTTGAACTTGCCATTATAAATATCTGATTAACTAAATTTTTTTGATATTTTTTACAAATATTTTCAAGATGATGTTTTAGATGACTTGTTCTTCTTTTTGTATTGCCACTTAAAATCTTTTTACAATGTTTGCATGTAGATATTGGTTTATCAGCTTTTCTTTCCTCAGTAAAATGATCCCATATCCAAGATCTTTTTTTAGAACCTTTATCACCATCAATTTTAGAATTATCCTCTTTTTTGTCATCCTCATCCCTTATATATTCAATGGTCTCATTTTCATCCATTTTTGATTGAGACATTCTACATAAATTAAAGACTATAGTACTTTAAAAAGATAAACTAAAGCAAAAGAGGACAAAAAATACTATACTTACTTCCAAAACAAACAACACAAGAAATACAAAATGATAAACATATGTAGGACAACTTGAAGAATAATTAATATACAGATGTGCTAGAAATCTTAAGTACCAAGAAGAATATAATGATCAATCAAGCAAAAACTTGGATAAACTTTTCAGGACATGTGCGTACTCAAATTCAATAATGTCATCATTTTTAATATAACTTCTTGTTTTCATTCTAAACATACATGGATTATGCCCTCTCTCTCTCTTTCTTCTTCTTCATTTTTTTTTGGCAAAGCCACATTTGGTCTAGGTAAACCACATTAAGAGGTTAAGAATGAAGAATATGGGTAGTAGGTCCTTTGTGATACAAAATTTGCACACTTCATACAACACTTGGCTCACACTCTGATTGAGTTTTGAAAGGCACATATCTTCTTTAATTTTTTGAAAATCCAATTAACTCTCCCCCTTGGGTTGTCGGTCTAGGCAATAGTTATCCCCTTCAAAATGGCTAATTGTAAGGATTTAAATAGATACAAAATTCTCCTTTGTATATTCTTAACCAATTGCATTGCTATAATCCAAAGATAAAACATTATATAGATACATAAACTCTATGAGACACCACTTAGAAACACTGAGAAAGATGTTCTTAGACTTCATTACTAATGCTTTATTAAATTTAGTTTAGTTTCCAATTGGTCATTCAATCATTTTTTATTCAAGACAATTCCTCTTCTTGGTATATACCTACATTCATAAAAAAAAAGAAAAAGATGAATTAACATGAACACTTAGATACTTGAAATTTAGAAAGCTTCCATTGTTCCTATACTAATTCACCAATCAATGAAATAGGCATATAATTGAGAAGAGAGACATGAATGATTTCATCATCAATCATGCAGTCTTTTATTGTCATTAATTGCTTCTCAAGTTCTCAAGTGTAGTGAATGAAAACAAGGTCGTTCACTTCTTTTCATTTAAGATGATTTCTCTTTGTCAAAGAACAAAAGAAAAATTAACATTAATACTTAATTATATACTTAAAATTTAGAAAGCTTTCATTCTCAATGTATTAATTCATTTATATTTAATAAAAATAATTGTAAATGCAGTCATGAATGAATAATGATTTCATTCTCATTCATACGCTCTCTAGTTGGTAAAGTAATATAGCTCAAATATGTTGCTCCAAAATTCTTGGTTGATAGCTTAGCTCGATGAACGAGACAACAACACGTATCCAATTAAATCAACAACCAATTAAATCTTTGAATAATCAAAAAATGCTTACAGTATGGCATGATCTCAATCTATCCAGAAAGACATCATAATTGACTAGCAGATAAAGCAAGTGCTCAAATCATAACATGTCAAATAAGGCATATTTTCACTATCCCGATCAATGGATAAGGAAAAAGTTCATCTGCTCATCCGATAATCTCATGATCTAAAAATAACCAAGGTCCAAAAGTAGAAATCAAATACCAGAAGGCACACCTGATTGGACTACGAGGATCAGATCTATGGCGAAATCATAGAGGGAATGCCGGAACAGGGTCCACGAAAACCCTAGAGAGAATCACAAAGAGATGAGAGTGCCGACTGCCAAGCACTGACTATCGACTACTGAGAGTGCCGACGATCGAGTGACAGGGGAAATGCCGGAATGGGGTCCATGACAACCCTAGAGCATGATAGGGGGAATGCCAGAATGGGGTCCATGAAAAGTCAGAAACCTTAGAGAGCAGACGACGTAGAGAGAGGAGAGTGCCGACGGTTGAGTGACGAGCGGAATGCCAAAATGGGTTTCATGAAAAGTCAGAAACCCTAGAGAGCAAACGACGGCATGATGCAGAGAGTAGACAGCGACGGGGATGGGGACTGGTTCATTGGGGCGGGCCAAATGGGTAATGGGTTTGATATAAGGAACAGGATCGAGCTAGCTCATTGGGGTGGGCTAGGCCTTTGGTCGGGCCTGGTTCAGTCCAAGCCTGTTCAGGCCTGGTTCGGGCTAGGTCCGGGCCAAGGTCAGGCTGGGCCGGGCGAGGCCATAGAGAAGCCCGAGCCCAGCCCGAAAATTTTCTAGACTTAATTACGAGACCCAAGCCTGGCCTAATTTAATTTGAGCCTAGCCCAAAGCCCGACCCGATGTCGGGTTGGCCCGAAGCCCATCGGGTCGGCCTAAGCCCACTTCCAGCCCCATAGGGAAGGTGATTCCTCGAAGCTTCGTGTAAACTATTCATAGAGATCGAACATCCTTTATAGCTATGAGCAATGTCCAAACCATCTACCATGCTCCATCGGTAGTGGTGTTCATTAACCTATGATGAGGTATGGGATCCGATCCTTTATATGTTTGTAGATTAGATTTATAGCATGCATCGGCTATAACGATGCATGATGATTTTATTTCATCATCTATATTATATTCATATCCTATCTTGATCCTATGGGATAGGTTTTTTAGAATTACTATAATGCATGATTTAATGATTAAAATTATTTTAATATGCTTTCACTAGTTTTTTAAAAAAATTCATGCATGAAACCCTGCCCTAGTTTTCCAATAATGGTATCAAAGCTCCAGGTTCTTGACATGATTTGATTAGATATAGATTTGAATATTGATCCAAGTAACTACTTCGGATTAGGTTGATCACCATAGCTATCCAGTCATAAGAGAGTAGCATTTAAAGGTACTCTCTTTCCATTCAATGGGGTCTCCTATGGTATATAGGGGTGCCACTTGCGATTATATCCCACGAACAAGTGAGGGGAAATGATATTTTTATTAAAATTATTTTAATAATTTAAATCTAATTTCTAGTAGTTTAACCTTGATTATCTTACTATCATTAATCTAAAATTAGGTTATTTACATCAGGTTTTATGTTTAGAATATAAATTATAAATTTAATTTTAAGAATTACATTAAAGAGTGTAGTCTAAATCTAAAATTATTTTATTTGTACATGATATATATAAAAATATTTAGATCTGATTTTAACAAAATAAATCATGATTAATTACTACAAATAATTATTGATTATATCTAGAATTATGAATTAAAGATCGAAAGTTCATTTATAAAACTTAAATTTTTGGGTTGCTTGAATCAGGTTAAATTACTAGTTAGACTATGGATTAGAATTTAATTAATATGGACCTTAGAGAAGTTGATTTAAACTAACCAAAAATTGATTAGGATTAGGTTAAAGAGTCTCCTGATCAATCCTATAGCGATAGGTTGATCAAGTCCATATTATCAAATAGACATGATTCTGGCTTAGTGGTCAGCCCAAGTTCCTAGGCTAATCTAATCGAAATCGATGAACCAATTGGTGTCTAAGATAAGCTTGGCATTTGATTGTGGTCATTAATTGGGGCTACCTCTTACTTAGCCAACTATATTGGTATCTAAGGAAAGAGATTAATGGTGGAACCCTTCCATCATTTCACTTACCTTGCAAATTTAGTAAATCGGATTTTGATTAGACAGCTCATAGATTTGAGCAAACCCATGCTAGTAAGGAAGATCAATTTAACTAATCTAAGTGCCTTGGACTAATGTGATTCAACTCTCATCACTTGATGAAGTTAGTGGGAGGAGTTGATTGGTTTATGTCTTCTTCTCTTTTTCCTATTCGATCTAATTAAACTCTCTAAAATTATTAGGTCCGTTAAGTGATAAAATTATGAAGATAATTTAGTCATAGCCTTCCATAAAGAGAGTGGTAATATGTCCAATAGTTAACAAAATTATTGGAGGCCCAAAGACCTAGTTCTCATCTAGCTATTAAAATTATTATTCATATTATGATGACTTAGTCACTTCTTTCAAAATGATGGTTAGGTTAGCTGACCAAAGTTAGGCTTGGACATTGTTGGCTAGAAGCACTCAGTCCCATCATGTTAATTGTTAGATCTAACCAGGACTTCCAGTGATAGCCCAAAGGCTTAATGATTAGTTTTTGGGACAAAATTATTGTCAAAAATTTTTTAGAAAAATAATTGGTTAAGAACCTACATTTAGATACACATGGATTAGCTAGCCAAAGTTGGGCTCATATGTGGTCTATTGGATTTTAGTACCCACTAAAGAATTGGTGCAATTTCTCGGATTAGAGATAGAGGCTACCAATTTAATCAAAATAGTAGGAGAACCTTTAGACTAAAGTCTAAGTCTTTAGGATTAAATGATTTATATACTAGTTAGGTCTTATTCTCTTTTTAGATTAATATGACCACCACTTTGTCACTCTATTCATTATTAGAGAATGAAAAACTAATGGGATCTAATTTTGATAGTTAATATCGAAAGCTGAAAATAGTTCTGGAGCATAAATAAATCTTGTAAATGCTGATAGATCCAGCACCTAAGGAGCCTACTCAGAACGTTAATGGTGCGGCCAAAGATACTTACCAGAAGCGGCTCAGTGATCGAACCACAATCTGTTGTATCATACGGGGATCCAAGAATGACAAGCTAAATCATAAATTTAAGGATGCTCAGTCGATACTTTAAGTATTAAAAGAATCCTTTAGCACTCTCAATGATGTTGAAAGATATAAAATATCTCATACCATTTTCAAGACTAGGATGAGGGAAGGGGAGTTAGTCACCGATCATATATTGTACATGATCGAATTGATTAAGCACTTAAGCAAACTTGAGTTTCTCCTACATGAACAACTAGGGAAGGATGCATCCTCAATTCTCTGTCAAAGTCCTATATAGATTTCCTTGATCATTACGGAATGACTAGGCCTACAGTTAACTACCATAGTCTATTAGGGTTATTGTAGACCTATGAGAAGGAACATCATCTCTATAAGGGTTTGGTGAATATAGTAGGAGGTTCAACAGGGCATCATCCATTTAAAAAAGAAAAGAAGAAAAATAAGAAAAAGGTACAAAGTACTCTGATGACGAAGCCAAGTCAAACCATGAAATTCAAGGCCAACCAAACTCAAGGTAAATGCTTCTACTATAACAAGCAAGGATATTGAAAAAGGAATTGTCCTCTATACATTATCTTTCTGGACCCGAATAGGCCAAGGAAGAAGAAAAACTAGTAAAGTATTGCAAGATAAGGTACTTATATGATAATACCTTGTAATTTTTTTATTTGTAATACTACTACCTGGGTATTGGATATTGGAAATTCTATTAATGTTTGTAATTCATTATAGGGACTTCAAGTTAGTAAATGATCCGAAGATGGCAAGAATTTCTTGAATGTTAGAGATGGAAGATCTGCTCTAGTTCTAGCTTTAGGAATGGTTAAGCTTGTTTTTGATAGAAGTATTATTGTTTTAAGTGATTATCACTATTATCCTAGATTTTTATTGAATGTGACTCTATAGGCCTTTTGGCCAAAAATGATTATCATTTATCTTTAAAAAGGTAGTTATTATGATATCATTATAAATGGTATTACTGTAATATGTGGTTAATTAAAGAATGACATTTATATATTATCACAGTTCGTAAATGTAATGTACACATCTAACAAATATTCTAGGATAGAAAATGTATTTGATGTCTTCCTTTGGTATTGTAGGCTAGGTCATATCAACAAGAATAAGATAAACATGTTATCTAAGGAAGAATCCTTAAGGTTAATGATTTTGAACTATTGCCGACCTGTGATAATGTCTTCTCTGAAAGATGGCTAAGTCACCTTTTACTAGAAAGGATAAAAAAGTTACTGAGATTCTAAGTCTAATACATAGTGATGCATGTGGACCCATGAACACTTTAGCAATAGGTAGATATCACTACTTCATCATGTTTACTGATGACCTATTGAGGCATAGGGACATCTACTTAATAAGATATAAGTTTGAGTCATTTGAGATGTTCAAATGATTTCATAATGAAGTAGAGAAACAAACTAGCAAGTATATTAAAACCCTTGATCTCATTGAGGAGGTGAATATCCTACTAGTAAATTTATGACATATTTAGAAGAGAATGGGATTCTCTCATAATAGATATCTCCTGGGATATCTCAGTATAATAGAGTATCTAGAAGGAGGAATCGAACCTTGTTAGATATGGTTCAATCCATGATGGGATTAGCAAATCTACCTATCTCCTTCTAGGATTTGTACTAGAGTCAATTTGTTACATTCTAAATAAAGTTTCTAGCAAGTCTATAAACAAAATGCCATATGAAATATGGATAGGGCGTAGGCTAGTACTTTTACACCTTAGGATCTAGTGATGTCCAACTTATGTCAAACATTTGAAAATGAACAAGTTTGGGCCTAGGTCTGATAGGTGTATATTTATAGGGTACCAAAGAAAACTAAGGATTATTTTTTTCATCATATTGATGAACACAAAGTGTTTGTTAATAATAAGGCAATATTTTTGAAAAGAGAGTTTCTCGAGAAAGGAACTAATGCCTCTAAGATTGAACTTGAAGAAGTTTGACAGGTAGAAGAGCCGACATAATTAACTAAACCAATTTTATTAGATTTAATTCGATCAAACCTGGAGCCTGTTTTAGAGGTAACCTTAGGGAGATCTGGTAGAGTACCGCATCAACCAGAAATATACTACAATTTCTTGGTCTAGAATGGTGATCCTCTTGAACTTGATGAAAATAGTAAGGATCTGATCACCTATATGGATATGATGCAGAGTTTTAACTCTGAGAAATAGCTTGAAGCCATGAAATCTAAAATGAAGTCTATGAAAATCAATGATGTATGCACACTCGTTGACCTACCTGAAGGGGTTAAACCTATAGGGTGTAAATGGATTTTCAAAAAAAAAGGAGCACGGACAGGACGATGGAGATCTATAAAGCCTATCTGTTTGATAAGGGTTATCATCAGTATTATGGTATTAACTATAATGATATATTTTTTCTTGTGGCAATTCTCAAGTCTATTTAGATTATTCTTGCAATAGCGGCACATCTTGATTTTGAGATCTAGTAAATGGATGTCAAAATTACTTTTCTAAATGAAGAGAGTTGGAAGAAGAGGTGTATATGTTACAACTTGAAAGGTTTACTTCCATAAATGAATCAAAGGTGTGCAAGCTTCAAAGATCTATTTATGGATTGAAGTAGGTATCTCAAAGTTGGAACATGCATGTTGATAAGGTGATCAAAATGTATAGCTTCATTGAGAATGGAGAAGACCCTATATATACAAATAGGCTAATGGTTCAGTAATTATATTTCTTGTTTTGTATATAGATGATATTCTCTTAATCAGGAATAATATTCTTGCAATGCAAGGAATAAAAGTTTGGCTATCATCCGAACTTTCCATGAAGGATCGGGGAGAAGTAACCTACATCCTTGGAATGAAGATCTTTAGGGATAGCTCTAATAGGTTGGTAGGGTTATCCCAGTTGACGTGCATTTATATTGTGCTGAAGTAGTTCAGCATAGTAAATTCCAAGAAAAGTTATCTTCTGATAGGCCATGGAATTACTCTCTTAAAGAAGAATTGTCTAACAACTACCTAAAAGAGAGAGCATATGAGTAGAATTTCATATGCTTCTATAGTGGGATCCATTATGTATGCCATGATATGTACATGATCAGATATAGCATACTTACTAGGAGTTGTGAGTAGATACCAATCTGATCTAGGTGAGAACCATTGGAAGGTTATAAAAACTATCCTTAAGTATTTGAGAAATACTAAGGACCAATGATAGATTTATGAAAATTCTAACATAAAACTAGTCGGTCATACTAACTCCAGTTTTCAGTCAGACTAGGATGATACAAAAGTATGCCAGGTTATGTCTTTACCTTTAATGGAGGAGTTATTTACTAGAAAAGTTTCAAGCATCATGCATGGCTAATTCAGTATATGAGGTAGAGTATATTGCAGCATCTAATGTTGCAAAAGAAGCTATATGGTTGCGCAAGTTCATCATCGAGCTTGGAGTGGTGCTTTCCATTCATGGTCTAGTTATTCTATATTGTGATAGCATTGGAGCCATTGCTTAAGTGAAGGAATTGAAAGCACATCAGCGTACCAAGCACATTCTGCATCACTACCACATTGTCCTAGAAATTATGAAATAAGGTGATGTCAACCTTTAAAAGATCAATGGAAAGGAGAATCTGGCTAACCCATTTATTAAAGCCCTCAGAATCAAAGAATTCGATGATCATAAATAGAAAATGGGTATACAATACTATTTTGATTGGCTCTAGTCCAAATGGGAGTTGTTGAAAAAAATATCCTAAAGCTAATCATGTATGTTGTACATAATTGAGCTATCTTATAAATGTATATAAATTATTAATAAAATAAATATATTTTTGGTAGCTCAACACTACTTGTCATCTTTCTATAAATTCTAATATGTTGAAGTCCTTAGAAATACATTGATTCGATAAAGGAGAATTTATCGAGTGGTTTTTTAATCAGTTTGCAACCAAATGATATATTGTTATCTAGGATGATAACATTTATCAAGAATAGGTCATTGTATGCCATATAGGTTAGTTATTTTTTTAACCAAGGAGTGTGGAGATACTGGTATAGCATGGAGATAAGTATAGGAGTACATCTCACTAAACAGTGATCAATTTTGTGGAGTACTTTGTTATCAAGAGTATCTCGCAAAAAGGGTATGGATATAAATATCCATCCGACCTGAGACTATCATGGTAACTTGACAAGCAACTCACTATACTTTTATACCATACTGTATATCTGGATTTCTAATCCAGTAACAGAAGGTTTCTGGATGCAGTCAAGTACTTGTTAAGTTGGTGTTGAGTCAAAAAGGGTTTGACCACTCCAAGTTACTAGAATAAATGCTCGGCAGTATTTCAATTTAGCAAAACTTAGGCTTGGATTATCCTTGTGAGGAGTCATAGGATTTAGTAGGTTGAGAGAATTTAGATTTATTGATTAAGAGTTGGCAGTTGACTCTGAAATTATCTTGAGCATTAGGTCAAAGGGATGATTATATGATAACCATAGCTTAGATTCTTGAATATTGCTTTGCCATCATTCAAGTTATCTAGATGTCGAGTACCATTGCTAGATGGTCGCATCAATTAGTTCAGAAAATATTTCATGAGCTACTAGTTTAGGATTTGAACCTATGATGTCACATATAATAGAAGTTTTCTATTGATCATGATGGCTGATCGATAATTGAGAATCATTCAGGAACAAAAATATAAATATGATTAATAATTTATCCTATATAAATATTATAAATAAATAAATTATAAATTATTATTTAGTTTTAAAAGGATTAAAAAGCAATTGGATTATTAATTAGCTCAATTTTATTGAGCAAAAAGGATTTGGTCAAGTCTAATTAAATGTGGTTCAATTAGCTTTCACCCAATTAGGTTATTCGATGACCTAATCACTAAGAAATTTTGATCTTGATTTAATTTAGATATAAACTTAATTATTTTTTATTAATTAAGTTTAAATTGGATCCTAATTAGATTAGGTTCAAGCTATTTAAATTGGTCAAACCAAATTAAATTGGAATTATAATTAAGGTTGACCAAGTCAAACTAAGAAACCTTTTTTTTTCCTTATGCCATATCCTTCCTCATGCCAAAATGAATTTTTGCATGTTGATTCTCCATGCCAAATTATGATTATCACCCTTCTTTCTATCCATTCTGATCTAGATTAAGGCAAGATAAATTTTAAAAAGAGTTTTAATGAGGATTAAAATCCAGTTTGTCCAAGTCAAAATCCTATCTTGCACCTCAAACTTTCTCCATGCCAATTTGATTTTTACATATTGATTTCTCACACAAAATCTGAGATTCCATGTTCTTCCTCACTCCTCTTTGGATTGGATAGGTTGGTTTAATTTTGGTTTAGTTTGAAAGTCAAAATCAATAGGGGTTTTAATGAGATTAAAAGTCCTAGTCTAAATAGAACTCCTAATCCTATCCTAATATCTTATCTTATTCTCATCCTAATCCCCATGCCACTATTTTTATTGAATTTTTCCTGGTTTGTATGAAAATAAGAGAAGGATTTTCATGAGTTTTTATATTAGAAATACCTAAAAGAAATAGGGAGTGGGGCATGAATTCTTGGATTATGTGAGGTCTTTGGTGCTAGGGAAGAAGATAGAAAGAGAGGAAGAAAGAAAAATAAGAGAAAATTATTTTTAGATTTTTTTTCTTCCATGACTTAATTCTTTTCATCTTCCATCTTCTTATTTTCTTGAAGGGCCTAAGAAAATTCGAAGAAGGATTTTAGATCAGCCATCCACAGCCTTCACTCGAAGTTAGCACTCTGGGAAAGATAATCCTTGGGCTTCGTGTGAACTATTCATAGAGACCGGATATCCTGTGCAGCTATAAGAAGATGTCCAGACCATCTACCATGCTCTATCAGTAGCAGTTTTTATCGACCCATGATGAGGTATGGGATCCGATCCTGTATATATATGTAGATTTAATTTATGGCATGCATCGGTTAGATTGATGCATACTGATTTTGTTTCAGCATCTATATTCTATTCATATCTTGTCTTTATCCATAGGATAGGTTTTTTAGAATTATTATAATACATGGTTTAGTAATTAAAATTATTTTAATATGCTTTCATTAGCTTTTTTTAAAAATTCATATATAAAACCTTGCCCTAGTTTTCTAACATGATCCAACTCGACTCATCTTCATTGACCTGTTGGACAAACTAGGGTTCCTCGATGCTTGACTATTTTAACACTTCAAGGTATTGCTTAGAGGTAAGCATTGGCCTAGTAGATTCAAAAGCCCTAGATCTTTAAATTGTTTATCTCTATGATTTAACTAATTTTTGCTTTAAGTAGAAAGTAAAGAAACAATCTCTCTCCATCTTTATTAAAGTTCACCCGAGCAAGGGTTTGAACACAATTCAAATACCCAATTTCTTATAGGATAGACCTGTACTCATCGAATGTGCTACCCTGCACACTGTGTGCTTGCGGTTTAAATTTAAAATACATCACATAGGTTAAATTATCTTTGCATTAATTGTAGCATAGTTTATGTTATTAAGTATAACGTGTTTGCTTTTGGTTACACATAAATACAGAAAGTTAAGGGATCATACAATGATTTGTAGTAATGTCTTCGAGGAGATTCTATGTAATTTTTGAAGGGCATATAAGAGGGATTTATAACTTGTGACCTGAGTGTCCGTGTAAAAAGTTTTTGGGTACAAGCATGCCTTATATAAGAAGTTTAGAACTAAATAAGAGGCTATTGTTGTATTTGAGAGCTATCTACGAGTTTCCAATAATCCATCCCCCAAAGATTATGATGATAATAAGGTTAAAGAGGACAAATACATTGTTAGCAAGCCCAGAAAGTTTGTGCATGTGTTGATACACTACTTCTGGTTGTACTTACCTTTATTGTAGGCTTTCTTCTTTCCTTTATGACTGGACATCTTTAAAACTTGTGTCTCTAGTTATTTTGGATGCTCTCTTTACAGGCTTTTACTTGAAGTACTACATAACTTAATCATGTATTTGAATTTTACTTTTTGACACCATGATGATGTGTTTTAAATTTTAGTTGTTGCTAGCCCATTCTGTGCAATGACTTGCTTGTTGGCATCCCCTTCGGTGCTATATTTAATTTGTTGATAGTCCCTTCTATGCTATTTTAACTTGACAACAGTCCATTATGTGCTATATTTAACTTGTTGGCAGCCCTTTCTGTGCAATGTTGAACTTATTGGCAACCCTTTCTATGTATTATTGAACTTATTGGTAGCCCCTTCTGTGACATGTTTAACTTGTTGACAGTCCTTTCTATGCCAAGAAGTTCACATGTCTTGTACACATTATTCTTCAAGAGGAAGCAAATGATAGAGGGTGCAGACACATGGATGAAACTAGATTTTTGGTAAGGGAATAGATCCATGTTTGTTCTTTTTTCCATGATTCTAAGAATAGCTTAGAAAGCAGATTTTTGGTCAATGATGTGCAGACACATGGATGAAATTGTTATCCAATTGGTAGCCCCTTCTTTGCAAGGTTTGAGCATTTATCACATATATACTATGGATGTCAATTTGAGGGTTGGATTTAAAGGCACATAAACATGATGGTAGTTGAATTTTCCATCCTGAAAGTTTCAACTTTGAATCCTCTTCAATGCACAGGCGATGGGTTCTTAGTGTAATGATGTGTGTGTATCTTGTGTTGTCAGTGTCAAGTCAACATAGCACTAGTTTATCGGCATTGCAATGCATGTTTATCAAATAATAAGATCTTGAAATTTTGTCAAGTTTTGAATTGGCATCTATGCAGGGGAGTGAATGTTGTTATCTATTCCTCTCTCTGATATTCAAATTGTTTGGCCAGCAGCTTTGGTTTTATGTGTAGTAGAAGTGACTTTGGTGTAGTGGACTTTCAATTGGAGAGTTTTAGTTGCTTTGATATTTCTTGGGTGGGCTTCAGGTATTTCTATTGCATTGTATTCTATTATCACTATCTGTCCCTTAGGTGGGGTGTTGTTTTTTGCTAGTATCACTTTCTTGTATAGCTTTAGCTTTCATCCATCCTATTGGCAGGTGTTGATATCATATTTTGAAATATGCTTTCAAGGCCTTGGTAGTCTTCTTTTATATGTTATTAAAATATTGTTAGTCCTATAATCTTATTGGCAAGTTATTAGCCTTGTTATAGTATTTTCTAATCTTGTTAGCAGGTTGTTTGTCTTGTTGGCAAGTTGTTAGTCATGTTATAGTAATTTGTAATCTTGTTGGCAAGTTATTAGTATTGTTGGCAGGATGTTAGTGTTGACAAGTCTTTAGTCATCTTCTATTAACAGGTAAATTGTTTCTTGGTTCAATGAAAGCTTCTGCTCCTCATGTTTACCGAAAATTAAGATCTTGAAATGATATTTTACTAGGTTGTTTCCTGCTTTCACACACTGCTATTATCTATTGTTGAATGTCCATTCTTAGCTTTTTGATGAATCTAAGACTTGGAGCCACTCATTTCAAATGTAGGGATGGACACGGGGACAAGAGTAGAAGAAGAGATGAATTCGATCTCAAACTTTTCTTATGTTTCAACTATCATTTCCATTGCTGGAATCATGAGCATTTAAGTTGGATATCTGGGAGATCGGATAGACCTAGAGCCAGGGGGATAGAAGTAGATGACATCTCAGTTCTGTACAAAACATTTTAATGAAATGTTGGTTTATTTTATAGTTTAAGCATTGAGAATTATATGAAAGGTTCATGCTGGAATATGCATTACAATTATATGAAATTGTTTAGTTTAGCATTAAGCTAAATTTCTTGCACAAAAGGTTCATGCTGGAATATGCATTACAATTGACATCACATTGTGAAAATAGATTTTGTTATTTAGACTTGCTATGGATCTTTTTATTGAATCTCACTTGGTTTATCTTGGTTCTTTACAGTAAGTTTCAACTATGTTGCTAGTTTATTTATAGTTATGTGTCTTGAATAAATATGCTATCCAAATTTTTACAGAGTTCCTTTTTTAAGGATTTAATCTGATCCACTAAAACCCACAAATTTGTAGGTTCTTAGAGTTTTTATCTTGATATCTTGATGTTTGAAGGGATGAAATAAATAGTAATGAATTGATTTAGACTTAATTGTTGCAAAGGGAAGAATGAAAGGAAGAATTTGAGTTTTTTTATGGTTAAATATAGATAGGGAAGTCAGTTTGATAGGAAAAGGTAAATCAAAATGAAGATGGAGGAAAACATTTTCTAGGGGTCTGTTACTTGGATCCTCAACGGATCTTAACTTCTGTGGAGAGGGCGATGGACATTATTATTTGTCAGGTCAAATTACACCTATTAGGCTAATTTAAGCTCTAATATCCTTTTATGTTAGAATGAAATGAAGAAATACAAACTTGGCAGGGGCATTGTTGGGTTTTTTGAAAAAATCTTCCTTTATTCCATGAGGAATAGAGGGTTATTCTCAAATCAACCAAACATCAATTGGAATAAAACAGTATTAATTGCATTAGAATAATGATGGAATGCGACATTTCCAACCAAACAATAATCTGGAATAACAAGGATAAATAGCTATTATCCAAGAATTCATATTTCTATTTCATAAATAAAATTTAGGCATCCAAATACTATCTCTAAGGAATATTCAATGCTTATCTCCTTGCTGGGAAGTCAATAATTGAAAGAATATTTCAGGTAGTTGGAAGTTGGAGCTCTCAAATCAAAGTTTTAGCTTTATCTCTTTGTTCCTGTGGTACTTAGAATATTCTGAGTTTGGTGATGCTCTTCAATGAGTTTGATAGATTTTAAATATATTTCCAAGATCAAAATGATTATTTCTAGCTATTGGAGGAAGAAATAGAGTCATTATATTTAAAACTAGATCAATCTAACTTTCTATAGAACTAGTCATTATACTTGTCAGTAGTCCTCAAATTGACTGAATCACCATTGAGTTGACTTGGATCCCATCCAAGTTGGCTCGATCCTCAATTAAGTAAACTCGGTCTCATTTCACCAAAATACCTTATCTATTTTCTACTTTTGAGTTAGCTCAGATTCATGGGATCGACTCGGTTTTCATCTAAGTTGGCTTAGTGGTTATTTAAGTCAGCTTACCAGTCAATCGAGTCGACTCAGTTTCCATCTGAGTCAGCTCAGTAGCATACCGGCTGAAACTTTCTCGTATCATTGGAACTTTGATCTTTCATAAAATTTCTTGACTCTTCATCTCAATACAACACTTTTACATAAAATTCATTAGCTTTTCCATATCTTTGGAGCTTCAAAAATTTATTTTTCAAATCAATAATTGTTACCCTTAACATTTCTTGAAACATTAACTCATTCAACTTATTAGTTATATTATATACTCAAATATTTTATTACTTATCAAAATCAATCCTTGGGGCCAACATATGGTATAGTAGAAGTAATGTAATATAGCTAAGATATGAGGATGCAAATGAAAATAAAGTAAAAAGCAGCCAAAGTACGAGTAATTATAAGTTTTTATAGTGATTCTATGTCAAACTCAGTACCTATGTCTATTCTCCAAGCATACTCATGAAATTCTAATATAATCCCTCCAGAATTATAACTTGATTATTTACCCAGGCTTATAATCAAAATCTAGTTGATTTTCTTAGTGAAAATCAACCCAAAACCACCCTCCTTAAGCCACTCCTAGGCTTTCATAAGGTAACACTCCAATCTAAGGCTTGGATGGGTCTTTTATTGTCCAAAATTAGCAACCCAAGAGGGGGCATAAATTAGATTTTTAAAAACTTTTATCAAATATAAAAACTAGTGTATGCAGCAAATATCAAAACTATATCAGAGTAAAAGACTTAATAAAATATGATGGTAAGTAATAAATAGAACCACCCGTGTGGTAGCCTAGTTGGAACAGGCCTTGACTTCATACAAACACATCTCAGGTTCAAGTATTCACTCTGTAGATGACTTGAATAATTCAAGGATTAATCCTGGGACCTGGACATGGGGGTCTTAAAGTGGCTATAAGCTTTGTTCTTGGGAACTACCAACCCTATCGATCCAGCTCGCACATGGTAGTGTTGGGGTGATGTACTCATCCTTTGTGGTAGTAGCCTCCTTTGGCTCGAATCTAACATTCCTTTGTGAGTGGGGCCCTCATGATAATATCCAGAGGGGGTAGCTATGCTGGAAGCCCTCCCCATTCCTTTTGGTTTACCAAAAAAAGTAATAAATAGAAGACATAAAAGTAAAAAGAAGCAAATTAATAGACAACTATAAATATAAAGTGTTGCCCAGAAATGGAGTCCAAGAGGGGGGGTGAATTGGATCTTTTAAAAATTTAATACAATAAAATGAAGGTCCAGTGGTGCTTGTGAGTAATAATAAATTTGATGCAAGATGATAGCAATAATTAAAGAGTACGAGTGAAAAAG
The DNA here is from genome assembly GCA_021397845.1 of Areca catechu. Classification (NCBI taxonomy): domain Eukaryota; kingdom Viridiplantae; phylum Streptophyta; class Magnoliopsida; order Arecales; family Arecaceae; genus Areca; species Areca catechu. The sequence continues at coordinate 126,910,685 of CM038050.1, forward strand.
AGCAATCACACACAAACACAAAGTTTATAGTGGTTCGGTGCAAACCTAGTACCTACATCCACTCCCCAAGCCATCCTTGGAAATTCCACTATAATCCACACTAGATTACAGTCGACTTATTTTTCACAAGGCTCACAAGTCAAAACCTAAGTTGGTTTTGTCACTTAGGCTTACCAACAAACCTTAACACTTGTTTTGTCTTCGGGCTCACAAGTTAACCCTAGTTGGTTTTGTCCCTTTGGCTTACCAACAAACCACAATAACCTTCTTTCAAGACACCCTTGAAAGCAAGGTCAAATCACAATAAAAATAGATATGAAATTTAAAAGCTACAACAAACTCTCTTCAAGAGTAGATTGGAATCTTTGAAGCTCAAAAGGATGCTTTGTCTTCACTCTTCTTCAAGGTGCCTCTTTTTGGAATGAAGTAAGGATGAGCTTGTAGGCTTTTTAGTGGAATCAAGCTAGAAGAGACTTTTTGATATGAAGTTTGGAGAGAATATTGGCTTTATGGCTTTTGAGTATACTTGAATGCACTTGAATAGACTTCTCTTCACTTCTCTCTTGCTTTCTCTTACTTTAAAATGAGGTTGGTGGAGCTTAAATACACCAAAAACCTTCTAAAAATGGTTTGTGACCATTGGTGCATTGGAAATAGCCATTTGGAGCTTGAAAACCAAGTTCTGCAAGCCAGAAAAATAGATCTGTTAGAGCTGTCAGGTTGCAAGTGTCGACACTTGGCTGTCAGGTGTCGACACTTGATTTCTGGGTGTCGACACTTGAACATTCAAGTGTCGACACTTGATGCACAGGTGTCGACACTTGACACAAAAATCCTCAAAACCATAAAGTTATGTATTTTCAAAAATCTCAGGCCTTGAGTCGACACTTAGAACCTAAGTGTTGACACTTGAATATAGGTGTCGACACTTGGCGTGCCAAGGATTTTTGTCTGTGCCAAATCCTGAAGTGTCGACACTTGATTGTCCAGGTGTCGACACTTGAGACTGAAAACTTTCAGATTCAAGTGTAAATGCCTCGAAAACAAAAATAAAATTCATGAATACTTAAACACATAATATTTAAACAATTATATGCCCTTTTTCAATGAAGAGGATGCCCGGATTTGTGAGAATTGCTCCATGCCATTACGTGCCATACACCATAAGTTTTTGAAATTTTGAGGTGCTTTCTTCCTGAAAACTCACAACTTGAAATCCTCATTAGAATACAATATGCACTCAATGTTTTGTTATTCATCAAAATCACTGGGTTGAGCCAACATAAAGACTAATAATGGTTCGGTGCCAATCCTTGTACTTACATCTACTCTCTAAGCTCATCTATTTAAACAGTTCACTATAATCATGTTTAGATTATAACAAAATTATTTTCAAGTTCATAATCTCAAACCTAACTAGTTTTCACTGGTTCACCAATCAAAATAGTTTTCAACTAATTTTTTTTAACTTAATCCAATACAATTACATGCTTGGGCCAGCTTATCAATCTGAGTGTCTTCATCCAAGAAACTTATTACGATCAATAAAGTACAAGAGATAAGAATTTAAAGCTCAATAAAGATTAATCTCTTGAAGCTTTTGAAAGTTGTTGAAGTGGTTGCTTTAGTGTGAAGTCTTTCTCCTTTATTGTTTTAGTAAGGCTTGAATTATAACTTGATAAAGATTCAGTACTAGTAAATTTGCTCAATCAATGCAGTCAAGATCTTAATAATTCAATTAAGAAGACTTTGAATGCTCTCTTAAGTACTCTTTCTTTTTGTTTTTTCTCTTTTTTTTTTAAACAACTCTTAAAAGATTAATTTTTAGATCAATTTTCTTGCTTAAATATATCCAAAGATGGCTTAAAATTATGATTAGTTAGGTAGCTCAAACTAGCCATTTATAGCTGATGTGGCACAACCACTGACGTGGAGCCCATGACAGCAATAGTTGGCAACCATAGGGGTGGAAAGAGCCACCTGGATGCGGCTCCCAATTGAAGACCCGAAGGCGAGCTCTCAGTCCGAGGTCAGCTCCCAATCGGGGTCATACTCATAGGGTGAGCCCTCCGTCTGAGATCAGCTCCTGACCAGGATCGTGCTCATGCATGCCAAGGCGAGCCTTCTATTCGAGGCCAACTCCTGGCCAGGGTCATGCTCATGCATTCCAAGGCAAGCCCTCCATCCGAGGTCAGCTCTTAGCCGGGACATGCTCATAGCATGAGCCCTCCGTCTAAGGCCAGCTCCTGGTCGGGGTCATGCTTAAGCACACCAAGGCGAGCCCTCTGTCCAAGGTCAGCTCCTAGCCGGGGTTATGCTCATAGGGCGAGCCCTCCATCTGAGATCAGCTCTCAGCCAGGGTCATGCTCATGTATACCAAGGTGAGCCCTCTATCCGAGGTCAGCTCACAGCCAGGGTCATGCTCATAGGATGAGCCCTCCATTTGAGGTCAGCTCCTGGCCAAGGTCATGCTCAAGCATGCCAAGATGAGCCCTCCGTCTGAGGTTAGCTCCCAACTAGGGTTATGCTCAAAGGGCGAGCTCTCCGTCTGAGGTCAGCTCCCGACCAAGGTCGTGCTCATGCATGCCAAGGCGAGCCCTTTATTCGAGGTTAGCTCTCAGTCGGGGTCGTGCTCATAGGGTAAGCCCTCTGTCTGAGGTCAGCTCCCAGCTAGGGTCGTGCTCATGCATTCCAAGGTGAGCCCTCCATTCGATGTTAGCTCCCAGTCGGGGTCATGCTCATAAGGCGAGCCCTCCGTCTAAGGTCAGCTCCCAGTTGTGGTCGTACTCATGCATGCCAGGGCGGCCCCCCGCATTTGGGGTCAGGCGCCTAGCCAAAGTCATGCCCATGCCCTCCGAAGGCGGCCCTCATATTCGGGGTCGGGCACCTAGCTGAAGGCATCCCCTGTATCTAGGGTTAGGCTCTTAGTTGAAGATGGCCCCCACATCCAGGGTCGAACGTCGAGCAGAGGTCATGCTCTCGTTTCCAAAGTCAAGCTGTCCAGATTGGGCTCCCCCTCTCCTCCTACCGAGTTTAGAGTTCCCGCCAGTGATATAAAGAGGGAGGACCAGCAAAGACAGACTATAGAATAGAAGTTTTTAGCTACATGCGATCCCCTAGAAGTGGCACACGCCCTGCCAAAAAATCCAAACCCTGCAACGTGCCACCCGCATGTCCTGTACAATGCATGCCCTGCCAGGCTTCACACCCTGTGGCGCACCACCACGTCAACAATCATGCAACCAAGGATACTGATCCTCATTACACGGAACCCGAACCTCCTTTAAGAGGAGTATTCCATTAAGGCCACAGGCCCTGCAACACTCTGACGGTTCCTCCTAGAATAGAAATGCTCCACCATGGCTTGGGGCTTAGCAGCATGGTGCCCACCCCTCCCACAAAAAATTGCACCACTAGAGGGACAAGATCTGTACTATGCCAAAGACCACCCCCAAATAAAAGGATCTCCTCTAGAGGACCGGTCTGACAGGAGGGAGGCTACAGACAAAGGAGAACTCCTCCAGAAAGGGACACAAGAAAAGGGACATCTTAATGAAGCCCCAGGCTTGGTCTAGGCCACTCCTACTCATATAAAAATAGAAGAAAGGACCCTCGAGGGAGGAGAGAGGTAATTGGTAAGACTCAGAGAGCAAACGGGCAAGGAACCTGCCAAAAGAACCTCCCATATCTGACTCTACTTGACCCTGTCTTTCCATTTCAATTTCATCTTTCATCCTGTACGCGGAAAGTCTCCAAGCTCTTCACCATAGAGGTTCTATTCCCTTTGATCATCCCAAACTGACTTGACCATCTGAGTATCCCCATCAAAATCCTCGGCCTGGGTCTTCTCTTTTTTGTAGACCATGCCAAAAGAGGATCGCATGCTCGATGGGAGCCCGACAAGTCCATGCCATGTTAGAGCTACAAGCCATGGTGATCTTAGCGGCAACATATTGGCATGCCAGGAAGGGGGAAGGATGACAGCGAGAACACTAGTGATCAAGGAAAGTCCAACGGTGGGTTCCCCACCACCAGCAAAGCATCTACAGAAGCCTAAAGCTTCATGGTGACAATGCGAGCATGTGAAGCTTCTGCCAGCCTAGCGGGGGCCCCACATCATGATGACCTACAAAGCCCTGAGGGGGAGCTCCCTAGATCATTGCACTAGCCTAGCATGTCCATGCCCTAGTTGCGGTCGTGCACCAACTTCATCATAGGCACCAATCCCTGGCAATGCAGCAGTAGCCAGGGACACTGATGGCCCATGCTGCCGACCCCCATACCAACCTACGATCCTTCTGGGAGGGGCCATTGCATACGATCTCCCACCCACGAGGAGACCACCAGGTGGCCGAAAAAAAGTAGCATGATGACACGACCAGCCTGGAGAGCTGCTCCCTCGTCTCAAACCATGGCGCATACTCGCACCAGCGATATTGGCATGGCTAGGAACTCAAGTAAGAGTTCCCCCACTCTGCACCTCTTTCACCCCTAACAGCTTCCATCGAGGGGTCCACAGATGAGGCCATCCGCTGCTAGGCAAAAAGGTGCCTCGAAGAGCAGTAGCGCAAACTAGCCGACCTCTCCTACCGGTTTGCAAAGATTCAGGACTCTCCTGGTTGACACCTTCACTAAAGCTATCAGAGTTCAAGAGTTCGACTGTTGTAAACGAAAAATGGGAATGAGATTCTATACCGATTGGCTTTAGTCCAAGTGGGAGGTGTTGGAAATTGTGTCCCAAAGCCAATCGTCTAGGCTATAGATGGTTGTGCTATCTTGTATTTGTATATGAATTTTTAATAAATAAAAATTATTCTTTTTGGTTGTTCATCATATTTACATTTTTCTGAAATGAACTCTTGTATGATGGAGTCCTTAAAACTACTTTGTTTGATATAAAGAGGATATATCAAGTAGTTCTTAAATTCGTTCACAACCAAACGATACATTGTTATAGGACGACGATGTATCAAGTGTAGGTTATTGTATGTCACATTTATTGGTTGTCCACTTAACCAAAGAGTATGGAGACACTGGTGTGACATGCAAGTAAAATGTATGATATCTCATTGAATGTGACTATCTATGAAGCTCCCTTCTGCCAAAGGGTTGCTCGTGAAAAGATATGGGTATATGTGTCTCTCAGACCTGAGGTCACCATGGCAGCTTGCAAGCAACTCACTGTACTTTGATGCCATACTACCTGGATTTCTAATCCAGTGATGGAAGGTTTCTGGATGTAGTCAAGTACTTATGGAGCGGTGGTGGATCAAGATGGAATTGACCAATCCAAATAGTTTGGAGTGTGATGCAGAACAAATAAGATGATGCGATGCGAAAGTAAATTAAGACTATTTTTTTTTTTTTTTTTTTGTGTTTTGTTAGAAGTTGGCTTGACTCAAAAACAAGGCTAACTAATATTGAAAAAAAATATGCACTGAAAGAAAGCACAATTCAAAAGAGTAGATTATCAGAGTAATAAAGAAGTAGGATCGCTGGGGATTGAGAAACCCCCAGACCTAGGGTTTACTCCTCTTTTAAGAAACAGACGAAGAGAGAAGAGAAGGTTTTATACCTGACTGTGATATCTCTCTTTGCTTCAATCGAAGGACACTCTCGAGCAGATTGTAGGATCCTTGGAGACGGGGTATCTTCGCAATGGATCCTCGGATTGTAGTCCTATGGCAAGGTTGGCCTTCTTCTCGTACTCTGGATCTGGAAAAGATGAAGAACAAGATATGGATGTAAGAAACTCAAGGAAAAGAACTTTACCTGGGATAGCTCCGGATTGCTCGAACTTTGAAGATGAGGGAAGAGTATGGAGGTGGCGATGGAAGATGGAGTGGATTTAGGGTTTGGCTGGTAGGGCGGCGGCTTGCAGATGAAAAGGACCTAGGGCTTGATATAGTGGGCGGTGGCTTGGAGAAGGAGATGGCGGCCTTGAATGAAGTGGGAATAGGGTTTAGGAATTTGGGTGTTGGCGGCTAGGATGATGAAAGGAAATTAGGGTTGGTGGCCAGGGATGAAAGCGGGGCAGGGTTTTGGTAACTTTGGAGATCTCTCACCTCCTCAAGGCTCCAATGGAATCCGGATTTACTCCCTCACAGAGCTCAACACTTAAAGAAGTGCGGAAGAAGAGAACACAAGGTTGCTCAACACAAGAAAAGATTTCATTTACTTATTAAAATCAAAAGATTACATAAGGGTCCAATATATAGACCTTGCAAGAGAAACAAAATTACACTACTTCCCATGTGGGACTAAACATTCATCCTAAGCATGAAAAACTTTTTCTTGACCGACCAGGCTTCTTTCCTTGGAGTGGGCGGCCTCAAATGCAAGGTGATGGCTTCATATGGCAGGTATGTGGGGCACCTCCTAGTTCTTCTCCTTAAGTCATGGATTTTCCTTCCATGACTTGCTCTTTCTTGGAAGAAAATACTCATCTCCTAGTCTTTCTCCCCAAGACTAGGCTCCTTCCATTCATAGCCAGGTACTTTAGGCAGGTGTGGGCGCCTACCTTGAAGTCCTCTCCAAGAAAAATCCCCTGCTTCTTTAGCTTGGTTACTTTTGGCAGCTTGTGGGCGCCTTCCTTGACTTCTCCTAAGAAAATTTTCTTGCTCTCTTGGGCGTGGGGACCAGGGACACTGGGATGAAATGTGGTGCCAACTGGTCCTGGGAGTGTGGCTGGGAGTGTGGCGTCCACTTGCATTTGGCCTTGGAAGAAAAAATGACGCCCTAGGGAATGGTGCCAACCAGGACTTGACTTGGACTTAGACTGAGTCAACATGACTCAACAAAATGAAATGCAGACTTAAAGAAATAAAATAATCTGGTTGACCAGGTCAACCCTTATTACAAACCCTAATCTTCGGGCAAGGTCATTCAGAGATCCAGATGGAACCCTGAAGTCTTCTTCTGATTCTGGTGCCCGCACTAGAGTGAATGACTCACTATATCTCAATTTAGCAAAACCTTGGCCAGGGTAGTTCTTGTGAGGAGTCACAGAACTTGTAAGGTTAAGACATGATTTGGATAAACCAAATTAGGGTTGGCAGTCGAACTCTAGGTCATCCTGAGCATTATGAGGTCAGAGAGATGAATTATGCGGCAACCATATGCCAGAGGTTCTTGTGAGGTCTCTGCATATTTGACCTATCCAGACGTCGAGTATCATTGCTAGATAATGACTTTGACTGGTACTGAAAATATTTCAGTGCTATTGGCTTAGTGTTCGAACCTATGGGATCACACACCATAGAGGATTTCTATCTGATCTTAAGGCTAATCGATGATTGAGAATTGTTTGCCATCACCGAAAGTCAATATGATTGACTTTGTTCCAAGTGTCGACACTTGGCAATTTCGTGAGTCGACACTTCTTGTGACGAGCATATTTCTGGAAAGATTTTTTGGAAAAATTTTGGAGCAAGTTTTGACCTGGTTTGAATTTCGAATTCAAACCAGTTTTGGCTCCAAGATTATTTGGTATGATAGTCATACTTACCTTCTTGGGTTAGACCCATTTGGTATGGCCTTGATCCTCTTCCCCATTCTCTCCCCTCATCTCTCCTCCTTCCACTTTCTCCCTCTCCCTGCTACACCTACAAATGAACATCATTTCTATGGTTGCAATAGATTTTTGAGAAAAGCTTTGAGAGAGGAAGGTTGAGAAGGGTTGTGAGAGGTTTTGGGATTGGGTGTGAGAAACCTAGCATTCTTGCTAGGTCTTAGGAAGAGAGTTCTCTTGGGAAGGGGTTCCAGCTCTCCTCCTACTCTTCCTGGAAGAAGAAGATCGGCCTAAGGATCCCGAAGAGCTAGCACTCCGAGGGAGTTGATCAGAGTCGAGCCCAGGTGTGGATTACCTATAGAGGCCAGACACGTGTGTGGCTCGAGCGCCCTCCTCATTCTATAGCTTTTCTTCAGTGAAAAGGTATGGTACTTTTATATTTATGTTTCTGTCTTGCTTTGATGTTATGATACATGCTATTACATTATGCTAGATCCTGTTGTGGGCAGATCGGTAGATCATTTAGATCTATCTACCGAGCCTTCCATTATGCGTATTTTAAAATTATTTTAAAATGCATATTTTCTGCCCTGCTTTTGTGAATGCATGTTTGCATATTGGTATGCTTCGTAGATGCACTTCACCTTCAATGGTATCAGAGAAATATGTTCCTTTTTGTAGTATAATGATTCTAGCATGCTAATAACATCACTTCTTAAGTACTTGGATTGAGTGCTTCACCATGGCCATCCAGTCATAGGAGAGAAGTAGGGCTGCAAGACCCTCTCTTCCCATTCAATGGGATATCCTATGGTGTTTAGGGGTGCCGATGTGATTGACTCTTGAAAAGGAAAATAAGAAGCAAGAAAATGTAGATTAAAAATATTTTAATCTAATGAAATGATCATAAAACAACTTTAGATAAGATCTAAGAGTTTTTATTGATCGGTTTTGATTGAAAGTTTAGAGAAACTTTGGATTTAAAGTCACCGTTCTTTCTATGTCTCAGGCTGTGAGTCGATACTTGGCCTTGTAAGTGTCGACTCATGAGTATTTTTGCTTGAGAACTAGGTTCTATTTTTCCTCTATGACAGGTTGAAATGTCGACACTTGACCCCAGGAAGTGTCGACACTTGGGCTCGTGAGTCGACACTTGGCCTTTTGAAGTATCGACTTATGAGCAGGTCCTAGAAAACATGTTATTCTATTTTCTACCTGTCTCAAGCCTTGAGTCGACCCAAGTGTCGACACTAGGTGTCGAAACTTGCTACTAGTGAGTCGACACTTGGGATGAAAATGTAGAAAAACAGTGAATTTAAATTTTGAAATTTTTATAAAATTATTTTACATCTATAAATTAAAATTGTTTTAATTTAATTAAGGCTATTGAACTTAATTGAGAATTAAGATTGGCTGAGAACTCTAGGAATGCGATTCAAATATTTTTAAGTCATTTCAATAAGCCTTAAGGGTCATGGATTATCTTCTATTAGGTCCTTGATTAGGTTAGACCTAAGTTTAGATGCATTGGACTAATTAAAGAACTAATCTAATCAAATATTGAGTTAGGATTTCTTCTCTAGATCTCTCTAATAGTTAGATGGATTAGTCCATAAATCTAAATGGACCTAATTTGTGGCTCAATGGAAAGCCCAAGTCTTTAGGCTAGTCTAATCGAGTCTAATGAATCGATTGGTGTCTAGGTAAGTTTGGCATTGTGATCATGGTTCTTTGGGGCTACCTCTTACTTGGCCAACTCTGTTGGTGTCTAAGGCAAGACAGTTAATGGCAGAACCCAACCCATGATCTCATTTACCTGGCCAATGTGGTCGATCAGGATTGATTGGATAGCTCATTGACTCGTGTTAACTCTTGCCATTCAAGGTTAATCAGTCTTGACTGATTTTAGGTACCCATGGATCATTTGTTATGAGTAACCCTCCTAGATTACTGATTTGGTCAATGAGAGGTTGATCCATATCTTCTCATCTCTTCATCTGTCACATTATTTAAAAACCCTCTAAATTATTAGGCCCTTAAAAGGATAAAGTTATAGGGATAACCAAGTCCTAGCCTCCTATTAAGTGGGATGGTAATGGTTCCAATAGTTGGGTGTTCATCGGTAGATCCAAAAATCGGGTGTTCATCAGGCTATTGGAATTGCTGTTCCTAATATGATGGCTCAGTGCGACTCTCTTAACGGTGGTCAAGTAGGCCGGCCAAAGTCGGGCTTGACTATTCATTAGTTAGAAGCATTAAATTTTGTCATATTAATGGTTGGATCTAACCAGGACCTTCAATAGGAGGCCCAAAGGCCGATTGAAGTGCACCTTGGGGCAAAACCCTAATACTAGAGGTTACTTGGAGAAGTAATTGGTTGAAGAACCTACCTTTAGACATGCATGGGTGGGCCAGCCAAAGTCGGGCTCATGTGTTGTCTATTGGATTCTGGTACCCGCTAAGAAATTAAAGTAATTCCTTGGATTGGAGGTAGAGGCTACCAGTCTGAGCAAAATAGTGAGAGGGACCTTTAGACTAACATCCATGTCTTTAGGTTAATAATTCATATACACTAATTAGCTTTGGTTTTCCTTTCAGATGTCTTCTAACCTGTCACTCCGATCTCTTCTCGATAATAAGAAGCTCAATGGACCCAACTTCAATAGCTGGTATCGAAGGCTCAGGATTATCCTGGAGCATGAATGGATCCTGTATGTGATATCAGATTTGGCACCTGAGATCTCTACTGCCAATGCTCGGGGTTCGATCAGAGACACTTATCAGAAGTGGCTCTCTGACAGGACCACTGTCCGATGCATAATGTTGGCTATGATGAACGACGAGTTCAGTCACAAGTTCAAGGAAGCCCAGCCAAAAGAAATCCTTCAAAGGTTGAAGGAGTCTTTTGGAACACCAGATAATGTTGAGAGGTACAGGATCTCCTGTGCCATCTATAATGCACGGATGCATGATGGAGCCTCGGTCACTGATCATGTATTGTACATGATCGATATGATTGAGCGCCTAGGCAAGCTCAGATATCCCTTGCATGAACAGCTTGGGAAGGATGTGATTCTGAATTCCCTCCCCTCTTCCTATCTAGATTTTCTCGATCATTATAGAATGAATAAGCCTACAGTTAACTACCTGGTTTGTTAGGGTTGCTGCAAACTTTTGAGAAAGACTACCATCTGAATAAATGGATGGTGAGTCTAGTGGGAGGATCTTCAAGAGGGCGTCATCCTTTTAAAAAAGGGAAAAAAAAAATAAAGGGAAAAAGATGCTAAGTGCTTCTGGGCCCAGTCAGGACAAGAAAGTGAAGGCTGACCAGAGCCGTGCAGAGTGCTTCTTCTACAAGAATCAAGGACATTGGAAGAGAAACTGTCCTCTTTATATTGCATCCCTTGACCTGAACAGGTCCAAAAAGAGAAAGCTGCAGGATGGTCCTAGACAATGTATTAATATGATAACACCTTGTAGCTTCTCTGTTTGCGATACTATTAACTGGATATTGGATACAGGAAGTACAATTCACATTTGCAATTCTTTGCAGGGACTTCAAGTTAGTAGAAGATTCGAGAATGGCGAGAGATTCTTGAATGTGAAAAATGGAAGCTAAGTTCCAGTCCTGGCATTGGGAGTCCTCAAACTTGTTTTCGAGTCCTGTACTGTCATTTTGAACGAGTGTCATTTTTGTCCATCCTTTATTTTAAATATCATTTCTGTAGGTCAATTAGCCATGTATGGTTATGAACTATCAATAAAGAATGACGTTTGCAAAATCATTTGGAATGATTATGTGGTTTTGATTGGACAAATGTGTGATGGCATTTATGTACTATCGTGACCTGTTAGTGTAATGTACACATCTAGCAAATGCCCTAGGATAGATAATATCAGCGAAGCATACCTATGGCATTGTAGGCTAGGTCATATTAACAGGAATAGGATAAACAAGTTGAAAAATGAGGGTCTCCTCGATTTTAGTGAAGATAGTTCACTTCCAACCTGTGAGTCCTGTCTTCTTGGAAGAATGACAAAGTTACCTTTTACTGGAAAAGGTGAATGAGCCAAAGAGATTCTAAGTCTGGTATATACTGATGTATGCGGACCCATGAATGTTAGTGCCAGCAGTGGGTACATTTATTTCATTACGTTTATAAATGACCTTTCAAGATATGGTTATGTCTTCTTAATGGGACATAAATCTGAATCATTTGACATGTTCAAATGGTATCGTAGTGAAGTATAAAAATAAACTAGAAAGTGTATCAAAACCCTTCGATCCAATCGAGGCGATGAATACCTTTCGGATGAGTTTCTGACATATCTCGAGGAGAATGGGATTATCTCTCATTGGACACCTCCATGGACACCTCAATTAAATGGAGTGTCTGAGAGGAGGAATCGAACCCTGTTAGACATGGTTTGGTCTATGATGGGCTTTGCTTCTCTGCTGGTATCCTTTTGGGATATGCTCTAGAAGCCTGTTACCTTCTGAATAGAGCTCCAAGTAAGTCCATGATGCGGGATGACTCTAAGAATGCTAAATATGTAGGAAAAATAGTAAACTAATTTTTTTATGATTTTTAGAATTAGGTTTGTAGGCTAATTTCTCAAAAGTAAAGTAAAGACTAGCAGGTTATCAGCAATTCTAAGAATCATCATATCGTAGGCTGAATCATGCAAGATAAATAAAAGACAGGACCTGAAAATTAAGAAATTCCTAGCTTAGGATAGCTAACTTCAATTATATCAGATAATAAGATAAGGGAAGGTTTTTTACTAGTCAGAGATTAAAATTCAGTAGCAGAAGGGATCACTCACACTCTGATTGGAGCCTGGAAGAAGAAGTCTCGGATCCCTTGAATTTGGTGGCTGATCTAGGTGGTCCTGGCAGCAAAGAAGGCCTCTTCTAGGGAGGTGAAGCACCTCGAGGATCCTGCAAGCATCAAAGTCAATCAAAACAACAAATAAAAAAGAGAAAAGGAACTAGGGTTTGGAAGGAATCGGGATTAGGGTTAGAAGATGGTAGCTAGTGAAGAAGAAGCTCCTAGTTTTGGATAGCAGCTAGGGCTTCCTTTCCTTGGGCGTGGCTGACCTCCAAGGATGTAGATAGAAGCTAGGGCAGCAGGGTTTGGCTAGGGCATACAAGGAGAGCACTCAAAGTAGAGAACCAAAGCAAAGACACCAATCACAAATCAATAGCACAAAATTTCAGCAAGTTGTATTCATAAAAAAGAGATGATTACAAGAGGGGGAGGAGTGGGGTATTTATAGAGTTCTCATGCCCTTACTAACTATGGTTATACTTGGGTTACAAGTCCTCTTTTCAATTAGACTACAAGTCCATTCCTAGCTAGGTTAGAATTACAAAGTTTAAAGGGATTAGAAATCCTAACTAGGTTAGAAAAGACTTGGTCTTCTCCCACTTCTCTTTACCTTGGACTAGGTCAAACTCTCTTGGATGCCAACTCCTTAGGCGTGTGGACTTTAGGGCAGCAAGGGGGAGGTCGGCCATGGGCTTGGAGAGCCTGGGCTTGGGCCTCTTGGAAGCTGGGGCGCCTGGTTCCTGGGCTGGTATATTCCCGGTATCAAAAAAGAATCTTGGTTCTTCTTGCTTGGGCTTGCTTCCTGGGCTTGAATTTGGAGGCCTGGAGTCCTGGGATAGCCTGGTAAACATGGGCTCCTAGCATATGGAATATTCTAGAAGCATTTGGAGGGAATATAGCATTTAAAAGGGTATCTGGAGGAAATCAGGGTACCTAGGTGTCGATTGAGCTCTCCTAAGCTGGTGTAACTGCTTTTGGCTTCAGAATGAGGTCTGGTAGAACTCCAAAATAGCATAACCTCTTCTCTTGTTCAAAAAATGAACTAATACTAGACTCGTACTGGTATACAGGACTTAATGTACTGGACTAGGTTGAGGGTTGAGACAAATCAACTAACCTCAACTTATTACAGGACTCAATCCTAATTGATTACAAAACTTTGACACATGGCTAGGTAAACCAAATAGTTCCCAGTAACTTGTGTTTGATCCTGGTGCCCCCACCAATTCTACCGGGGTGGGAGAAACTCGACCCCGTAGAGTGTGGGATAACTTTGGTCTCATAGTGCTCGAGTAGGTATGGGTTGAGGCGCTGCAAATCCTCACGGGTGATCCACGAGTCCTCATATTCTGGTCGACCTTGCCACCAGATCAAATACCTCTGATAGCCTCTATTCCGGGTACATATGGCTTGATCGTCTAGGATTCTCTCAATCTTCTCCTCACTATTTGGCCAATTGGTTGGTGGACACTCTGGGGCAGGCTCACTCTCAAGGGAAGGGATAGGTTGGTGGGGACACCAGAGGCACCATAATAAGACAGAGACTTCTCAACCCTCTGTGGATTACTTAGTCATATTCAAGTCCATTTGTAATAAGGCTTAGTTCATCTAAGTTATTTTTTTTATCACTTAAGTCCTGTACTAGTCAGCTCATGTTGAGCTAGTCATTTTTCAGAATTCAGTACATATCCAGTAATGACTCATACAAGTGAGGACCATGCCATCCAAGTGAAGACCAACCCAACTAAAGCTATGAGGATCATGGAAAGCCTAGGAGAAGAAATCAGAAGCTCGGGAGAAAAGCCCGAAGCCCTGAAGCCCTGAAACGCAGTCCTAAAGCAAACTGGGCTAGCCTAGACCCAAGGAGGGAGATAAGTGGTGCCAAGACCTTATTCTTTCCACCCTTGGTCGTCCACTAGGGTAACCTCCCTTGGCCAACCAAGGAAAGAGGAGGGATAAGAATTTTAGGGATTTTTTCTACATATTTTTTCCTTATTTTCTAGCTAGGGTTTGGGTGGGAATAAGACTCCTATGTAATTACTTATGTATCCTTACTTGGAGCCTAAGGCTATGGGTCTATTTAAAGGACCCTAGTCTCTTGTATGAGAGCAATCTTTGATATATAAAATTCTATTGAGCTCTTCTCTTACTATGTGCCTCCCTGCTGTGTGCATTAAGGGATCTTGAAGTCCTGCCGAAGTGCTTCCCAAAGAAACCCTAGTCGACCAACCTCCTACAAGCCTTTTTTCCACATGCCTCTTGCTATTTTCCTAAGATTTTTTTTTGTTTCCCACCTTGTTTTCTCATCCCTGACAGTTGTTTGTAGGTCCCTGAGTTCCTACGAATCCAATGACTCCAACCGGGCCGCAATCGGACCATCGAGCAGAAAGCTGGGAATCCGTGGGTCTCTGGCTTGGTTTTCCAAGTCGCATCCATCGAGGAATGAGTGATCTCTTCACTGCAATCTTCACCAGGCACTTTAGATGTTGCCAGATATACCCCCTCTACCACCAGTAGTTTTATTGTAGGAGAACTAGCCCTAACCGAGGCTTCTCAGCCCCGGCGATCCCTCTTTACTGCTTTCCTAGGTCCTGATCTGCATGCATAGATTTTAAAATTCATATAGAATTATCTACATCATATTTTGATTTTATATTTGGGATTTAACCACCTCATCCAACCCCTAAAACACAAAAAAATAATCGTATGCATATCTATCCCGCATCATCAGGAATCAGAGCTTAGATTAGGACTTGTTTTCTGCATCTTTATAGTCTGTATATACTCTATTCTTTTACTTGTTTCTCTCTGCTCAGAACTCCAAAGATTCTAATTTTTGCTTTTGTGGATTCATCTTAATTCATATTATTTTACAGAATTTTTGTAGATTTTATTTCAGTCTGTATAGTTTCTTCAAGCCAAAATACAGTCTATAAATTTTTGGCTCTATTTTTTCAGCAAGACAACTTTGGAAGGTTTAGGATTTTGTTTAACATCTCTTTTGCATATCTTTTATTTTTAGTATGTTTCTAGCATATTAGGTCATTGTTTAAAATCATATTTCTATAAAAGAACAAAAAAAAAATTTACATATATAAAAGCTACCTAAAACACTTAAACCCTAATTTTGCATCATCTGCCTGCCATCATTGCATAAACTATCTTTAAGGGCACTCTTTCTATGTCAGATGGGGGGAGGATTTGATCACCTCTCCTTAGCCCAAAACCACATCCCCTGCATTCGGTCCCAAGCCTAACTTAAAATCTATTATACTTAATTTGCCCTAGTGGGCTAGGGATACCAACTAGTTGAGTCTGGGCTAAGTGTCAGATCATTGTGTCAAGCTAACCTGTGTGTGCCTTGTGCTTAGTGTCTAGAATGGTGGTTCAGGGATTCATTCCTGAATGGCTTGTGTGCTGGTCCGCCTACCTGGCCAATCACTGATTGGCATCTAGGATTGGCAATCAGGGACCTAACACTCCCCTTACACCTGCCTGGCTGAGTACAGGGTTACTATAGGCTAGTTTGCCACCCCGATTGAGCATCTAGTTTGGACTCTAGGTCTAGGGAGCTGCAGTTGGTTCGAT
Organism: Areca catechu; assembly: GCA_021397845.1. Lineage (NCBI taxonomy): Eukaryota > Viridiplantae > Streptophyta > Magnoliopsida > Arecales > Arecaceae > Areca > Areca catechu. Next base: position 126,926,615 of record CM038050.1, read on the forward strand.
CGAATCTTGCATGAGCACTAGATCATGGGTTTCATATCATCCACCATCTCCACTTTTACCTGAATCCATGGACAATCTCGAAGCCCAGATTAAAGCCCTTGCTGATCAAATGGTCCAGATGACTACCTAGTTAATTATCTAGATGACTACCCAGATGACTCAGTTGACCCAGACCGATAGCCTTAACCTAACTCAACCTAGTGAAACCATGGAGCCCAACCCTAGGAGAACCCAATACTCTGACCCATATAGAGAGTCCAATCCTATGAGAACCCAATACTCTGACCCATATAGAGAGTCCAATCCTAGGAGAACCCAATACTTTGACCCATATAGGGAGTCCAATCCTAGGAGAACCTAATAATCTGACCCATATAGGGAGCCCACCCCTAGGAGAACCCCTTATCATGACCCCTATTTGGAGCCCAACCCTAGGAGAGCAACTAGGTATGTTGTGTTGGTAGCACCTAAATTTTGTGATCCTAAGTGTGAGGATTATCTTGCTTGGGAAAGAGATATGGACCTGTATTTTGAACAAAATATGGGTTTCGATTCTAAAAGATGTAAGTTCAAGTTTGCTAAAGCTAAGTTAGTTCACTAGGCCAGGTTAGACTGGGATAATGTTGAGAGAATACTTAGGCTAGAAGGCTGCAAACCCATAACTACCTGGAGTGATATGAAACTTGAACTAAGGAGAAAGTACCTACCTAAGTCCTTTCAGTCCAAGGGACCCACAACCTATAGATCTTATGACTCCAAAACCTATGAACCTAGATCCTATAACTCTAGATCCTATTTACCCACATCTTATAAGCCTAGTATACCCACAACCTATAGATCTTATGACTCTAAATCCTATGACTCTAGAACCTATGAACCCATATCCCATGAGTCCAGTAGACCCAAGACCCATAGAGCTGAACCTAAATCCTATGATCTCAGATCCTATAATTCCATGACCCATAGATCTGCATCCTTGTCCTATGAGCCCAGAGAGCCCATAACCCCTAGGTATCAGCCTAGTACTAGTCAGGTTTTTCCTAGCCAACTTGAATCCCATAGGATTAGTATCCCTAAATATGAACCCAGTAGTGAGCCACTACCCCTTGGCAACCTGAACCTACTAGGAGTAGTGCCCATAATCAGAACCAGGACCTAGCCAATTTTTTCTTAGCCGACCTTTCCCTACCATCCCTTTGATTGACAAGGCTTACATTAATGCAAAAGTGTATGAAGCTGATATGGACTTAGCAGATAAGTATGAGGGAGAAGAGGAGATACCTATAGATGACCTAGAATTAGCTGACCCAATAGATAACCGAGGCTTCTCAGTCCCGGTGATCCCCTTTTACTACTTTCTTAGGTCCTGATCTGCATACGTAGTTTCTAAAATTCATATAGAACTCTCTACATCTTATTTTAATCTGATATTCGGGATTTAACCACCTCACCCCACATATAAAACACACAAAAATAATCGTATGCATATTAGTTCCGCATCATCTGGTATCAAAGCAACCTAGAGTTAGTTGACCCTAACCACATCCAGCCTAAAGCTGTCGTGGAAGAATAATTAGAGGAAGAGAACCTATATATTGCTACTAGAACCTTGTTTGAGGAAACCATAGAGGGGAGCCAAATTATAGAGTCTAGTCCTAAAATACAAGAACTAGAAGAATTTATTAAGGACCTGATCTCTTTGAATCAGTACCCTCAGGATGAGCCTCCTCCTATAGTTTCCATTAAGGACCTCTTCCCTGAGATTAGTAACCCATCCTTCCATTATGCAAGCCCTGTAGATAGACCTCAACCTCATAAGGTTAACCTCATTAGTCTAGAATTAGTCCCTGACCTGCCTCCTTATATCATACTTTATCCAACTAACCTGGAACCTTTTCCTCCACCCTACCAGACTAATTCTGAACCGAGTTCCTATTTTCTTCCTTTTCCTGACACCTCCAGCATTTCTAGGATCATTAGATTGCATTTATCTTAGATTAGCATACTACATGCATTCATCACGTATGTTAGGTTTGCTTTATACTTCTGGCATACCCTATGGAATTTGCTAGGAGCCCATTATAAGTTTTCATATGCATGTCAATCTAGGATCAAACCTAGAGAACCTATAATCTCTTAGGTTTAGGTCCAAAAGAGGTCAATAAAATTTTTTTGATAGGAATGCATAGTCGAGTCTGTTAGGTGTAGGTATGAGTCCTTTGCATCACCTGTTAGGAGTCTGCATGTGCCCAGCATGTTCACCACCTGCACTAATTTTGAAAGAAACTAGCTAATTCTCGAAGAAGGGCCAAGAAATTTGATGTAGTGGATTCTATCTTCATTAGGCTTAGGCCTAAAAGAAGCTTCATGTTCGTAGAGCCGGACCTTTTAAAGTGATAGAGAGGGTTGGATCAAATGCCTATGTGTTAGATATGCCTTCAGATTTGGGCATTAGTTCTACCTTCAATATCACAGACCTGGTTGAGTACAGAGAACCGGCAGCGATACCTAGTGAGGCCTTTGGACCTACTCCTTCCATTGTGAGTGACCCTAACCCAGAGTGTCCACAAATTATTTGGCCTGAGAGAGAAGAACGGATCAAGCATATCCTGGATGATCAAGCCATTATGATCTGGGGCCACGGCTATCAATGCTTCCTGGTCTGATGGCAAGGTCGGCCAGAGTTGGACGATTCATGGCTTTTTTGAGAGGACTTGCAATGCCTCAACCCAGACCTCCTCTAGAGATATGTGAGCCAGCTTGATTCTCACTCGACAGGGTCGAGTTCCTCCCACCCCAGGAGAATTGGTGGGGTTACCAGAGGCACCAGAATAAGATAGAGGCATCTCAACCCTTTGTGGATTACTTAGTCATATTCAAGTCCATTTGTAATAAGGCTTAGTTCATCTAAGTTATTTTTTTATCTCTTGAGTCCTGTACTAGTCAGCTCATGTTGAGCTAGTCATTTTCCAGGAGTTCAGTACATATCCAGTAATGACTCATACAAGTGAGGACCAAGCCATCCAAGTGAAGACCAACCCAACTAAAGCTATGAGGATCATAGAAAGTCTAGAAGAAGAAATCAGAAGCCTGGGAGACAAGCTTGAAGCCCTGAAGCCTTGAAACACAATCCTGAAGCAAACTGGGCTAGCCCAGGCCCAAGGAGGGAGATAAGTGGTGCCAAGACCTTATTCTTACCACCCTTGGTTGTCCACTAGGGTCACCTCCCTTGGCCAACCAAGGAAAGAAGAGGGAGAGAAATTTAAGGGATTTTTTCTATATATTTTTTCCTTATTTTCTAGCTAGGGTTTGGGTGGGAATAAGACTCCTATGTAATTACTTATGTATCCTTACTCGGAGCCCAAGGCTATGGGTCTATTTAAAGGACCCTAGTCTCTTGTATGAGAGCAATCTTTGATATATAAAATTCTATTGAGTTCTTGTCTTGCTGTGTGCCTCCCTGCTATGTGCATTAAGGGATCTTGAAGTCTTGCCGAAGTGCTGCCCAATGAAACCCTAGCCGACCAACCTCCTTCAAGCCTTTCTTCCACATGCCTCTTACTGTTTTCCTAAGATTTTTTCTTATTTCCCACCTTGTTTTTTCACCCCTGATGGTTGTTTGCAGGTCCTCGAGTTCCTACAAATCCAACGACTCCAACCAGACCGCAATCGGACCATCGAGCAGAACGCCAGGAATCTACGGGTCTCTGGCTTGGTTTTCCAAGCTGCATCCATCGAGGAACGAGTGATCTCTTCACTACGATCTTCACCAGGCACTTCAGACATTGCCCAGTACACCCCCTCTTCCACCAGTAGTTTTATTGTAGGAGAACTAGTCCTAACCGAGGCTTCTCAGCCCCAGCGATCCCTCTTTACTGCTTTCCTAGGTTCTGATCTGCATGCATAGCTTTTAAAATTCATATAGAATTATCTACATCATATTTTGATTTGATATTTGGGATTTAACCACCTCATCCAACCCCTAAAATATAAAAAAATAATCGCATGCATATCTATCCCGCATCATAGGTCCAAAAGGCTCGCTGTGAATCGTTGCTGGCTCCCTATACTCTACAAGATTTGAGATGTTGAAGGTGGAACTAATGCCTAAGTTAGGTGGTAACTCAAGCACATAGGTATTGGGTCCAACTATCTTTATTATCTTAAATGGGCCAGCTCCACGAGCATGAAGTTTCTTTATGGTCCTTGGAGGGAACCATTCAGACCTAAGCCTGATCATCACAAAATCCCTTGCAGAAAATTTTTTAGCTCTCTTTCAAGAATTAGCCAAGTTCTTAAAAGTTCTCCGGCGATTGATAGGGGAAGGCAAATGATGATGAGGTGCTTGCTCTATGGCAACAACGAGCATAACTCGTAGACGAGCCCCAATCATGGGGTTAGGCTCTTTGGGGTCTGCATCGCCGATGGCTCCATCCACAAGAGTGCTAGCATAGGGAACATCGCCCACTATGCTGGATCCGGCCCTGGATCCCCAGTTGATGGCCTCCCCTGCCGACCACGGGGCCGTCGATGGCTATGCCTTCAAGGATATCCCCCGTGGCAGCCACGAGTGCAAGAAATGAGTTCCATGGATTGAGGAAGAGCACTGTTGCTGCCTACAAGTCCACCTAGGATATTGCTGTGGCGGAGCTAGCACCGATGCACCCGATCTGGTTGGGGCAACTTCTCGATGTTTTACTATGAGATCTTGAACTCATCGGACCGGATATGCACTCTCGCGAAGGCAAGCTCCCCTCTTCTCCATGGAAGGCCGCCACCCGCGCCCCCACTGCTGCTCCAACTCCTCCGCGCCCCCACCACCACTGAATGCCATCACCCCTGTACCGTTTATCGGAAGCGTCTCCCCAAGCTGCCATCTCCGCCCCAGCACCACCAGTGAAGCTCGCCGGACTTCCCTCCCCCTTTGCTAGCCTCCCCTTCGTCGGGCTTCCAAAGTTGCATGGCTTTTAGAGCAGAGATGATTAAAAAAAAAAAAAAAAAGAAAAAAAAAAAAGAAAAGTGAAGAACCTAGTCTTTTTGTGATTGGTTCCGGTTCCATCAAACCCCTGCTCACCCAAACTCGAAGGAGTCGAGTTCTCCCCACCACAGGGGAATGATGGGGACCGAGAGTCTATTTCATTTTATTTTATTTGAGTCCATTAATCCTGTGTCACTTGAGTCAAAGTGAGCCAATTGAGTCCTGTAATAAAGTGAGACAACTGAGTCAGCTGAGTCCACTTAGTCAGATCCAGTTATTTTTAGTCCAGTCGAGTCCAATCGAGTCTGTTCAAGTCATGTTCAAGAGGAGAGTCAGTAGCCAGTAGATTCACCAGGCCCCCCTAACCAAAGCTGGCCTTCATGCACCTGGGCCCTTTCATGCCGCCAAGCCCACAAGAGAGAAAGCTCCAGTCTAAGACAAAGATCCACTGTTGACCAGGTCTACCAAGGTTTCTTAGCCCACAAGTCAGGGTTTCTTAGCCCTCAAGTCATGTACCCTAGGATGAATCTATAAATACCACCCCTCCCCTTTTGTATGAAGTATCTTTTTTCCTATGAATACAAATTAAAGTTATTTTGATATGAGTTTTAAGTTTTTCTCCGGATTGGAGTGGGTGTGATGCTCGGGTTCCTATTCTTGAGTGCAAGCCCTAATCCCCTGGTGACTTCTACGCTCGCCAGCGATCCTCCTCGATCTCTGTCCTGCATCAGTCAGTTAGTAAAACACCATATGAGATATGGACTAGACGTAAGCCAACACTGTCACACCTTTGGGTCTGAGGGTGCCCGGCTTATGTAAAACATTTAGAAACGAACAAACTTGGACCTAGGTCTGACCGATGACTATTTGTTGGGTATCCAAAAGAGTCTAAGGGATATTACTTCTACTTAGCTGAGGAACAAAAGTTGTTTGTCAGTCTTAGGACTATCTTTTTAGAAAAAGAGTTCCTTGGTGAAGGGACTGTAACCTCTAAGATTGAACTTAATAAAGTTCAACAAGTAGAAGAACCGACACACTTAAGAGACAACATAGAACCGACTATGATTAGATCACACCCAGAGCCCACTCAGGAACCATTAAGGAGATCCGATAGGGTACCAAGTCGATCGGACAGATACTATGGTTTCTTGGTCCAGGATAATGATCCCATTGAACTCGATGAGAACAATGAGGATCCAATCACCTATATGGATGCGATGCAGAGGTCTAACTTTGAGAAATGGCTAGGAACCATGAAATCCGAAATGGAGTCCATGGAGATCAACAATGTATGGACATTGGTTGATGCACCTGAAGGGATAAAACCCATTGGGTGCAAATGGATTTTCAAAAAGAAAAAGGGTGCAGACGGGCAGGTGGAGACCTATAAAGCCTGTCTGGTTGCCAAGGGGTATCGTCAATATTATGGTATTGACTATGATGAGACATTCTCTCATGTGGCAATGCTCAAATCCATTCAGATTATGCTTGCTTTAGCAGCACACTTTGACTATGAAATGTAGCAAATGGATGTCCGAATAGCTTTCCTGAATGGTGAGCTAGAAGAAGAGGTGTATACGATACAACCCGAAGGGTTCACATCCACAGATGAGTCAAAGGTGTGTAGGCTTCAAAAGTCCATTTATGGACTGAAGCAAGCATCAAGGAGTTGGAACATGCGATTTGATAAGTGTATCAAGTCATATGGCTTCATTAGGAACGGAGAATAACCTTGCATTTATAAATGGGCTAATGGTTTTGTGATTGTATTCCTTGTATTGTATGTGGATGACATTCTTTTAATCGGGAATGACATCCCAGCACTATAAAGAAAAAGCTTCGGTTATCGTCTCAGTTCTCTATGAAGGACTTGGGTGAAGCCTCTTATAAACTAAGTATAAAGATCTATAGAGATAGATCTAAGAGGCTTCTAGGACTGTCCCAGTCTACGTACATCGACACCGTGCTGAAATGATTCAGCATGGAAAATTCAAGAAGGGCTATCTCCTGATAGGCACTGGAATTGATCTCTCCAAAAGGAATTGTGCGACAACTCCTGAAGAGAGAGAGCGTATGAGTAGAATCCCATATGCTTCGACAGTGGGTTCTATTATTTATGTCATGACATGTATTAGACCAGATGTGGCATACTCACTAGGTGTAGTGAGCAGATACCAGTCTGACCCAAGTGAAGCTCATTGGAAAGTAGTAAAGACCATACTTAAGTATTTATAAAATACTAAGAACCAATGGCTAATTTATGAAGAATCTGACTTGAAACTTGTAGGGTATATTGACTCCAGTTTCCAATCAGATAAAAATGATAGCAAGAGTGTGTAAGGATTTATTTTTACCCTGAACAAAGGAGCAATCTACTAGAAAAGTTCAAAGTAGCCTTCTGTGGTAGACTCAGTTTGCGAAGTAGAGTACATTGCAGCATCTGATGCAGCAAAGGAGCTATGTGGTTGAGAAGTTCTTTAGTGAGTTGGGAGTGGCACCTTCCCTGGATGGTCCTGTTCTGATGTACTGTGACAACATTGGAGCCATTCTCAAGCCAAAGAGCCGAAGTCTCATCACCACACAAAGCATATTCTGCAGCGCTATCACCTTGTACGAGAGATCATGGAACGAGGTGACATTGACCTACAGAAGATCGATGGAAAGGAAAACCTGGCTGATCCCTTCACTAAAGCCATCGGAGTTCAAGAGTTTGACTGTTGTAAATGAAAAATGGGAATGAGATTCTGTACCGATTGGCTTTAGTCCAAGTGGGAGTTGTTGGGAATTGTATCCCAAAGCCAATCGTCTAGGCTATAGACAGTTGTATTATCTTGTATTTGTATATGAATTTTTAATGAATAAAAGTTATTCTTTTTGGCTGTTCATCATATTTACATTTTCTTGAAATGAACTCTTGTATGATGGAGTCCTTAGAACTACTTTGTTTGATATAGAGAGGATATATCAAGTAGTTCTTAAACTCGTTCATAACCAAATGATACATTGTTATAGGACGATAATGTATCAAGTGTAGGTTGTTGTATGTCGCATTTGTTGGTTGTCCTCTTAACCAAGGAGTGTGGAGACACTGGTGTGACATGCAAGTGAAATGTATGACATCTCACTGAACATGACCATTTGTAGAGCTCCCTTCTGCCAAAGGGTTGCTTGCGAAGGGATATGGATATATGTGTCCCTCAGACTTGAGGTCACCAGGGCAGCTTGCAAGCAACTCACTGTACTTTGATACCAGACTACCTGGATTTCTAATCCAGTGATGAAAGGTTTCTGGGTATAGTCAAGTACTTGTGGAGCGGTGGTGGATCAAGATGGAATTGACCACTCCAAATAGTTTGGAGTGAATGACTCACTATATCTCAATTTAGCAAAACCTTGGCCAGGGTAGTTCTTGTGAGGAGTAACAGAACTTGTGAGGTTAAGACATGATTTGGATAAACCAAATTAGGGTTAGCAGTCAAACTCTAGATCATCCTGAGCATTATGAGGTCAAAGAGATGAATTATTTTGCAACCATATGCTAGAGGTTCTTGTAAAGTGCTCTACATTTTCGACCTATCTGGATGTCGGGTATCATTGCTAGATTAGGACTTTGATTGGTACTAGAAATATTCCAGTGCTACCAGCTTAGTGTTCGAAACTATGGGATCACACACCACAGAGGATTTCTATCTGATCTTAAGGTTAATTGATGATTGAGAATCATTTGCCATCACCGGAAGTCAATATGATTGACTTTGTTCCAAGTATCGATACTTGGCAATTTTTGTGAGTCGACACTTCCTGTGATGAGCAGATTTCTGGAAAGATTTTTTAGGAGGATTTTAGGGCAAGTTTTGACCTGGTTTGAATTTCAAATTCAAACTAGTTTTGGTTCCAAGGTTATTTGGTATGATAGTCATACTTACCTTCTTGGGTTAGACCCATTTGGTATGGCCTTGATCCTCTCCCCCATTCTCTCCCCTCATCTTTCCTCCTTCCACTTTCTCCCTCTCCCTGCTGCCCCTACAAATGAACGTCATTTATGTGGCTGCAATAGATTTTTGAGAAAAGATTTGAGAGAGGAAGATTGAGAAAGGTTGTAAGAGGTTTTGGGATTGGGTGTGAGAAACCTAGCATTCTAGCTAGGTCTTGGAAAGAGAGTTCTCTTAGGAAGGGGTTATAGCTCTCCTCCTAGTCTCCCTGAAAGAAGAAGATCGGTCTAAGGATCTCAAAGAGCTAGCACTCCGAGAGAGTTGATCAGAGTTGAGCCCAGATGTGAATTACCTGTAGAGGCCAGACACGTGTGTGGCTCGAGCACCCTCCTCCTTCTATAGCTTTTCTCCAGTATAAAGGTATGTCATTTTTATATTTGTGTTTTTGTCTTACTTTGTGTTATGATGCATGCTATTACTTTATGCTAGATTATGTTGTGGGCAGATCGATAGATCATTTAGATCTATCTATCGAGCCTTCCGTTGTGCATGTTTTAAAATTATTTTAAAATGCATATTTTTTACCCTGCTTTCATGAATGCATGTTTGCATATTGGTATGCTTCATAGATGCACTTCACCTTCAGAAGGCTACTCGAGTGTGGTTCTCCAAACTCGAGTCTAAAAGCATTGACTCCTTCTCCCAGTTGGAGAAAAAGTTCATGGCATACTTTGATGCATGTAGAAAGGTACCATGTGAGATTGATAGTCTTTTCTTGATCTGCTAGCAGGATCGAGAGCCCCTCTGGGACTACGTGTCCCTGTTTAAAGCTGCCACCGTGGAGATCTACCACCTCGATGAGCTAGTCACCATGCTGGTCTTGAAAAGTAGGCTACAGACCTCCCGCTTTATCTACTTCGTCGATAAGAAGCCTTCAAAGACCTACTCGAAGTCCTCCTCTGGGCCCATAAGTATATCCACACAAAGGATGCTAATCACAATAGAAGGGAGTTGGATGGGAGGCCATTGAAGAGGTAGGCCATTGGGGAAGCATTCACTCCTCCGGCCCAGAAGATGGTGCCGGTCCAGTAGTCAGCGTCGAGACCCAGAGTCGACCCCGCCAAAGAAGAAAAGTTCACTCCTCTCGTTACCCCGAGAGTAAAGATCCTGATAGAAATTGAGGGTGAATGCTTCCTGCATCAACCTCCCCCATTGAGGCCATCTATTGGGCATGACAGGACACACTACTGCCGCTTCCACTGGGACCACGACCATGACATTAAGGAATGTCATCACCTGAAGAGGGAGATAGAAGACCTGATCAAGCATGGCTACCTCAAAAAAAATATGGAGGGAGGAGCTCCCCCAGTGATGCAAAATGAAGAGCCTCGACCGCTCGTCATCAATAATTGGCCCACTGAGAAGCCGATTGAAATGATCTCCTATGGGGCAGGGAGAACTCGAAGAGGGCTAAGGGGAGAGAGGATAATGATGATGTACTCCCCTATAAGGGAGAAGGGTTGACCATGGTAGATTACCCAAATAATGGTGCTATCATTGTCGAAATGATGATAGCAAAATATCCTATAAAAAGAATTTTGGTTGACAATGGAAACTCAGCAGACATCCTTTTTTATGATGCTTTCGCAAGGATGAACTAGTCCACTGCCCAAATAAAGCCGGTGTTCATGCCCTTAGTGGGCTTCATCGGAGATTCAGTTGGAGTTTGATGCAGAACAAATAAGATGATGCGATGCGAAAGTAAATTAAGACTATTTCTTTTTCTTTTTTTTTCTTTTTTTTTTGTGTTTTGTTAGAAGTTGGCTTGACTCAAAAACAAAGCTAACTAATATTGAAAGAAAATATGCACTGAAAGAAAGCACAATTCAAAAGAGTAGATTATCAGAGTAATAAAGAAGTAGGATCGCTGGGGATTGAGAAACCCCCAGACCTAGGGTTTACTCCTCTTTCAAGAAACAGACGAAGAGAGAAGAGAAGGTTTTATACCTGACTGTGATATCTCTCTTTGCTTCAATTGAAGGACACTCTCGAGCAGATTGTAGGATCCTTGGAGACGGGGTATCTTCGCAATGGATCCTCGGATTGTAGTCCTATGGCAAGGTTGGCCTTCTTCTCATACTCTAGATCTGGAAAAGATGAAGAACAAGATAAGGATGTAAGAAACTCAAGGAAGAGACCTTTACCTGGGATAGCTCCGGACTGCTTGAACTTTGAAGATGAGGGAAGAGTATGGAGGTGGCGGTGGAAGATGGAGTGGATTTAGGGTTTGGCTGGTAGGGCGGCGGCTTGCAGATGAAAAGGACCTAGGGCTTGATATAGTGGGTGGTGGCTTGGAGAAGGAGATGGCAGTCTTGAATGAAGTGGGAATAGGGTTTGGGAATTTGGGTGTTGGCGGCTAGGATGATGAAAGGAAATTAGGGTTGGCGGCTAGGGATGAAAGCGGGGCAGGGTTTTGGTAACTTTGGAGATCTCTCACCTCCTCAAGGCTCCAATGGAACCCGGATTTACTCCCTCATGGAGCTCAACACTCAAAGAAGTGCGGAAGAAGAGAACACAAGGTTGCTCAACACAAGAAAAGATTTTATTTACTCATTAAAATCAAAAGATTACATAAGGGTCCAATATATAGACCTTGCAAGAGAAACAAAATTACACTACTTCCCATGTGGGACTAAACATTCATCCTAAGCATGAAAAACTTTTCCTTGACCGACCAGGCTTCTTTCCTTGGAGTGGGCGGCCTCAAATGCAAGGTGATGGCTTCATATGGCAGGTATGTGGGGCACCTCCTAGTTCTTCTCCTTAAGTCATGGGTTTTCCTTCCATGACTTGCTCTTTCTTGGAAGAAAATACTCATCTCCTAGTCTTTCTCCCCAAGACTAGGCTCCTTCCATTCATAGCCAGGTACTTTAGGTAGGTGTGGGCACCTACCTTGAAGTCCTCTCCAAGAAAAATTCCCTGCTCCTTAGCTTGGTTACTTTTGGCAGCTTGTGGGCGCCTTCCTTGACTTCTCCTAAGAAATTTTCTTGCTCTCTTGGGCATGGGGACCAGGGACACTGGGATGAAATGTGGCGCCAACTGGTCCTGGGAGTGTGGCTGGGAGTGTGGCGTCCACTTGCATTTGGCCTTGGAAGAAAAAATGATGCCCTAGGGAATGGTGCCAACCAGGACTTGACTTGGACTTAGACTGAGTCAACATGACTCAACAAAATGAAATGCAGACTCAAAGAAATAAAATAATCTGGTTGACCAGGTCAACCCTTATTACAAACCCTAATCTTCGGGCAAGGTCATTCAGAGATCCAGATGGAACCCTGAAGTCTTCTTCTGATTCTGGTGCCCACACCAGAGTTGAGGGGGAGATTACACTTCCAATAACCGTGAGATGCTACCTCAGCAAAGTACTGTGCTGACAAGATTCACAGTCATGAGGCTTCCCTTATCTTACAATGCGATCCTAGGGCATCCTAGACTCAACCTGCTTGATGCCACCATTTTCACAAGACATCTCCTCATTCAGTTCCCAACCCCTTGGGGGACTGAGGAGATGAGAGGGTCCCACCAGCTGGTCCAACACTGCCTATAGACCATCCTAGGAACACGAGGGGCTGATCCGAGCCCAGCCATTGATCAACCAAACCTGACAAAATCGGAGTCGAAGGACAGACCAATTGAACCCTTGCTACACTTTCCCTTGGGAGAGGACCCCTTGAAGATTATACAGGAGGTATCCCTGCTGCCTGAAGAAGAGAGATCCCATCTACTTAGTTTCCTATGGGCCAACATGGATGTCTTCGCTTGGACCACATGCGGATATGCCTAGGATCCTGCCAGAAGTGATCATCCACAAGCTGAATGTCGATCCCAACTATCGCCCAGTTTGGCAGAAGAAGAGGAATTTCACCCAAGAGTGGCAAAAGGTTATTGACAAGGAAGTTAAGAAGCTCCTTGTAGTAAGCTTCATCCACGAGGTATGGTATCTTAATTAGCTTGCTAATATGGTGATAGTCAGGAAAGCTTCCGGGAAGTGATGGATCTGTGTATACTACACCGACCTCAACCAGGCATGTTTGAAGGATAGCTTCCTACTCTCCAAGATTGACCAGCTGGTGGACGTGACCTCGGGCCACAAATACCTTAGCTTAATGGATACATTCTCCGGATATAATCAAATCCGCATGCATCTGGAGGATGAGGAGCATACAGCATTTGTGATCAACTGAGGTATGTACTGTTACAAGATGATGCCTTTTGGTTTCAAGAATGCAGGGGCCATGTATCAGTGCATGGTTAGCAAGTCTTTAGGGACCAGATCGATGACAACATGCAGGTTTACATAGATGACATGCTTGTCATTAGTAGCCCAGGGTCGGATCATGTTACTGACTGGGTAGATGCCTTTGATAACCTCCACCTCTACCAGATGAAGCTGAACCCCGTCAAATGTGCATTTGGCATTGTGATGAGAAAGTTCCTAGGGTTCATGGTCACCTAGAGAGGAATAGAAGCCAATCCCGAGAAGATCCAGGTGATCATAGATATGAGACATCCTGTCTCCAAGAAGGAAGTTCAGTGCTTGGCTGGATACATCACAGCATTGAGCCATTTCATCTTGCGTTCCACTGAGTGCTACCAGCCATTCTTCAAGGTGCTATGCAAGATGCATGGCTTCACCTGGATGGAGGAGTGTCGAGAGGCATTCAAAGGGTTGAAAAAGCTCCTTGCCTCTCCATCGCTACTGTCCAGGCTGGAGCTGAGGGAAAAGCTCCTCCTGTACCTACGATCTCACATGAAGTAGTCAGCTCAGTCCTGGTTCGTACTAATAAGGATGGCACCCGGCAACCAGTCTACTATACCAGCAAGCTACTTCGTGATGCAAAAACTAGGTACACCCAATCTGAAAAGGTTATTTTTGTGTTAATAATGTCTACGTAGCATCTCAAGCCCTACTTCCAAGTGCACCCGATCGCTGTCCTCATTGACCAGCCTCAAGGGCCATCCAGAGCTACCTCGATACTTCAAGGTGTCTAGCCAAGTAGGCGATGAAGCTTAACAAGTTTGACATCACCTACCGCCCATGGCCAGTGCAGAAGGTGCAAGTCCTTGTTGACTTCCTAGTGGAATGCACCTGGGTAGAGGAGGACCCAGAGGAAGCAGACCAATAAGCCAAACCCGGGCCGGACCCAACCTCGGGAGTGGTGACATGGATCCTCCATGTCGAGGGTGCTTCCAATGCCAGAGGGAGTGGAGTCAGCCTCATTTTTGCCAATCCTGATTGGGTCATTGCAGAGTGCGCATTGCGCTTCCTCTTCAAGATGACCAACAACTAGGCTGAGTACGAGGTGCTCCTTGTGGGATTGAAGGTGTCCCATGAGCTGGGTGTGAAATGCCTGAAATTCTTCACATATTCATAGCTCGTGGTTGGCCAGGCCTCTAGCGAGTATGAAGCTTGAGATCTCATGATGGTGAAGTATCTAGATAAGGTGAGCTCATATATAGCAAACCTCCAGCACTTCAGCATCTACCATTTCCCTCGAGCAGAGAGTGCCCGAGCTGACATCCTCTTTAGATTGGCAACTCTGCTGAACTTGTTGTTGGGGCATACCTTCATCGAGTACCTGGAGAGCCCTAGCTTCAAGTCTGCGGTGAAGGTACAATAAGTTCCTATCGAAGCTAGCTACATTGACCCCTACATAAAATACATCACCATCGATGACCTACCTAAGGATCACAAGAAAGTCTACCTTCTCAAGAAGAAGGCTGCATGATATATGATGGTGGATGGGCAGCTCTATCGGAGGTCTTATTCCTATCCCGTATTGAAGTACTTGAAGCTCTCAGAAGCTGCCAATGTGCTCCAAGAAATACATGAAGGTATCCATGGCAATTACATGGGGGGAAGGATCCTAGCATACAAGGCACTCCAGTAAGGATACTTTTAGGAGACCATGCATGAAGATGTCATTAACTTCGTGAAGAGGTGTGACCACTATCAGCATCATACCAACATCTAGCGATAGTTGGTGGCCCCACTCTCCCAGCTATCAGTCCTGTGGCAATTCGCCAAGTGGAGAGTGGACATCCTAGGTCCCTTTCCTCCCGCATTCAACTAATGGAAGTTTTTAATTATGGCCATCAACTACTTGACCAAGTAGGTCGAGGCTGAACCTTTGGCATGGATCACTAAGGCCAAAGTCAGATCCTTCTTCTAGAAGTTTGTCATCTATCGATTCAAACTCCAACACTCAGTCATCACTGACAATAGGTAGCAGTTTGATAATCAGGCTTTCGAGGAGTTCTATGCTGACCTCAATATCCACCATCGCTTCACTTCAGTGGCTCAACCTCAAACCAATAGGGAGGACGAGGTGACCAACTAGACTATCTTGTAAGGGCTACAAACAAGGCTAGATGAAGCTAAGGGTCGATGGGCCAAAGAACTTCCCAGCAAGCTGTGGGCCTATCACACCACACCCCGTACGGCCACCAACGAGATGCCATTCAACCTTGTCTTCGACACTGAAGCTATAATTCCGATGGAGCTTGGTCTACCCATGCCATGGATAGAGCAATATGATGAATCTGAGAATCTAGCCCATCTCCTCCTCAACCTAGACCTCTTGGATGAGATAAGAGACAAAGCCCGACTTCGAATGGCAGCTACCGACAATGAGTAGCACGCTACTACAACTCTTGCATGAGGCCTAAGGTGTTCAGCCCAGACAACCTGGTCCTCAAGAGAGCAGAGGTGTCCCAGTCAGGAGAGTACAACAAAGTCATCCTAAACTGGGAAGGCCCCTATAAGGTGGTCGAGGCACTACCAAGCGAAGCATACTATCTCGTCAGGCTTGACGGTACCTGTTGAGTCTCAGGTGGTGTATCCAAGATTCCAGGGGGTTGGGCCAAGGTTAAAGTTAGTCCGGTTATCATGGTCTCTCATGATGTATCTAGGGTTAGGATTGTGTCCGAGAAAAATCCTAGATGTTAGACTGAGTTTTGGTCAGTTTGTGATGCAGAACGAAAGATCTGATACTAAAATTGATGCAGAACAAAAGAGATGATGCGATGCGGAAGTAAATTAAGACTAACTTTTTTTTTTTTTTATATTTTCAGAAGTCGGCTTTGACTCAAAGAAAAGTTAAACTAAATTGAAAGAAACTATATAATAATTGAAAGCACAATTCAAAGAAACTAGATTATCAGAGTAGTTCAGAAGTAAAGGATCGTTGGGAGTTGAGAAACTCCCAGACCTAGGGTTTCGCTCTGAACTTTCAACAGGATAGAAGTAAAGAGAAGAGAAGGGTTATGGACCAGACAGTGATCTTCACCGAGTTTAGTGGAAGGACTCTCTTGAGCAGATTGTTGGATCCTCAGATTCGGATATCTTCGCAATGGATCCTCCAATACTGGTCCTTTAGCAGAGTTGGCTTCTCCTGAACTCAAGATCTGGGAAAGAAGAAGAACAAGTTATGGAACCAGATACTCAAGGAAGGATTTACTAGATAAGAAGAACTTGAAAGTTGATGTTACGACCGTAACGATGACGTGGCCGGGCTCAGATACCGTTAGATATGATCGAGCCACATGGAGATTTCTCCGGCCGAGTCAGCGCCACATTGCCGAGGTCGAGCTCGGCAAGGCTACTTCGCCAGACGACTTCCCAAGACGAAACCGCTCTCGCCGAAGTTGAGCTCGGTTCGGGGCTCCTCCTGCCACCTCGCCAGGCGTCCACCCAGGAGGGGCCCGCCTAAGCCGAGGTCGGCCGATCCTTCGCTTCCAGGTGACCCCCGGAGACGGGTCCACCTCGACCGAAGCTAGGCGACCTCCTGCCACCTCGCCAGGTGTCCACCCGGGAGGGGTCCACCTAGGGCGAGGTCGGCCGATCCTTCGCTCCTTCACCAGGTGGCCCCCGGAGACGGGCCCACCTCAGTCGAAGCCAGGCGACCTCCTGCCACCTCGCCAGGTGTCCACCCAGGAGGGGTCCACCTAGGGCGAGGTCGGTCGATCCTTCGCTCCTTCGCCAGGTGGCCCCCGGAGACGGGCCCATCTCGGCCGAAGCCAGGCGACCTCCTGCCACCTCGCCAGGTGTCCACCCGGGAGGGGTCCACCTAGGGCGAGGTTGGCCGATCCTTCGCTCCTTCGCCAGGTGGCCCCCAGAGACGGGCCCACCTCGGTCGAAGCCAGGCGACCTCCTGCCACCTCGCCATGTGTCCACCCGGGAGGGGTCCACCTAGGGCGAGGTCGGCCGATCCGTCGCTCCTTCGCCAGGTGGCCCCCGGAGACGGGTCCACCTCGACCGAAGCCAGGCGACCTCCTGCCACCTCGCCAAGTGTCCACCCGAGAGGGGTCCACCTCGGCCGAAGTCAGGCCGCATGTACAGAGAAGGTCCCAAAGAAAGAGGCGCGGGTTCCGAGGTCGTCCCTCGAGCCATGCGCATCACAGGCGGTGACCCGTATGGATGGCGGCGGCACGCGAAACACCATTTGCATCGGCCCGACAGGTCCCGCAGTCGAGAGGTGCGGTTTTGACAAAACAGGGCCCATAGACGGATGGCGCCTACACTTGGGAAGGAGAGCGCTCTCACTGGGCCCGAGGTCTGACCGCCGCCTTACCGGCGCCACCCCCCTTCTGTCTTTGCCCTTTCCCCGCTAGACCCGGCGGACGAGGTCGGAAAGCCGCCTGGCCCTCAACACCGAAAGGGGAAAGAGAAAATGATGGGGAGGGGGAGCCTCCCAGGAGGAGAAGACAGGCGAACAGCGAGAGGAGATAAAAGGAAGGAAGCTGGGGACGACAAGGTAAGCTGATCGGGCTGGGGACAAGTAAGAAACAGTGGCCAAAAGCCTCGCTCCGAGAGTGAGATCCAAGGTCCCGAGAGGGGATCGCTTGGCGTGAGCTCGGCAAGGAGGCCCGGCCGAATTTCTGGTCCCCATAGCACCTTTCTTACTAGTAAATTCTCTGAGTCTGGAACCCCTTCGGGGGCCCGTCTTAGAGAATCTGTTCCTTCTCGTCGTCTACTGACTTGACCATCGGAGCTCCCTCGCCGGGATTCCGGCCAGGGTCTTCTGACCCTCTCTTGCAGGTCTGCTCCAACCAGGAGGCTCCGGGAGCCAGGCGGTCCAATAGGATCGACGGATCCAAGGCATGGGCGTGGCGACGAGAACGGCAACAGATTGGCGCACCAGGTAGGGGGGCAGGACAGCACCCCCTAGCGGGAGCCAGCTTTCTGCAGGTGTCGCGCTCTCTGACAATGGTGGTCACTCATGGGCGCGAGGCATCCACCAGCCATGTGGGGGAGGTTCCCTCCCCTCAAGGGGCCCACAGCCCGGAAAGGGAGCTTCCAGCTCCCCCTTCTCTTCCACCACAGCCGACCTCAACAGACGGGCCCCTTACGGCCGTCATCCAACAGCTGCAGACCTTGACCTCGGCGGTCCGGCAGCTCCAGCATCAGCAGCGGTCCCTAGCCACGCAGCCTCACCCAGGGACCCCCGCGACCCGAGCCGCGGGACAGCGTGGGAGCCTGTGCTCCATCCAGGGCAGGCCATCCCACCTGAGGGTAGTCTCCAACCCCCGCGGGAGCCACCAGGCCCCCGCAAAAAGAAATTACTCCGGTTCGCAGGATCACGAGAGTCGATCCCCGGCCGATGAAGCCGAGACGGTGCATCGCAGCAAGCGACGCCGAGGCCTGACTTCGCGCCGAGACCGATCGGCGCCACCTTCTCCAGCGACCTCGGTGGAAGACTCCACCGACGAGGCCATCAGGCGCCAGGCTGAGAGGCGCCTGGAGGAGCACGAGCGCAAGCTAGCGGAGTTCGCCCGCCGATTTGCTGACCTGCAGAACTCGTCGGCGGACCCGACGGGCTACGACTCCCGTCCCCCCTTCTCTGAAGAAATCCAGGCGGAGCCGATCCCAAAACGGTTCCGCATGCCGTAGGTGGATCCCTACGACGGGACCACCGACCCTCTAGACCATCTGGAGAGCTACAAAGCTCTCATGAGAGTCCAGGGGGCCACCGACGCTCTTTTGTGCATCGCCTTCTCGGCCACCCTCCGGAAGGCCACTCGAGTCTGGTTCACCCGCCTCGAGCCCGGACCCATTTGCTCCTTCCACCAGCTGGAAGGAAAGTTTGTGGCGCACTTCGACGCTTGTCGAAAGGTGCCGAGAGAGGTGGACAGCCTCTTCTCCATCCGCCAGCAGGACCAGGAGCTGCTCCGGGACTACATCACCCGGTTCAAGACCGCAGCCTGGACGAGCCCGTCGCCATGCTGGCTTTGAAGCACGGGCTCAAGACGTCCCGTCTGACCTACTCCCTGGACAAGAAGCCGCCCAGGACATACTCCAAGCTCCTCCTTCGTGCCCACAAGTACATCCGGGTGGAGGAGGCCGACCGCACTCGTCGAGAGTTGGACGGGAAGACTCTAAAGAGGCCGCCCCCGAGAGATACCCCGGGAGCTCGGAAGCCCGGGCCATCTACCGACCCTCACCCGAATCCAAGGCCGAGGGGCGAGGCCACTCCGGAGCGGAGGTTCACCCCTCTCCTCGCACCTCGGACGAAGATCCTCATGGAAATCGAGGGCGAGCGCTACCTCCGCCGACCTCCTCCTCAGAACCCGAGGGCCATCCGGGACAAATCGAAGTACTGCCAGTTCCACCGCGAGCACGGTCATGACACAGAGGAGTGTCGCATCCTGAAGCAGGAGATCGAGGAGCTGATTAAGAGGGGCTACCTGAGGAAGTTCGTCAGCAAAGAGGTCCCCCCGGAGGGGCAGCCGCTCGTGACGTTACCGCCAGTCCCTGCAATCGATAACCGCCCAACGGAGAAGCCCGTGGGCATGATCTCACGCGGGGTCGGACGAGAGGCGAAGAGAGCCCGGGAAGTCGGAAACCCGGAGAATGTAATCCCTCCCGAGGAAGGGAAGGATAATGATAATGTAAACAACGATGCCGTGGTGGTCGAGATGACCATCGTGAAGCATCCTGTACATCGAATCATGGTGGATAGTGGAAGCTCGGCTGACGTACTTTTTTACGATGCTTTCTCTCGAATGAATTTGTCCCTCGGTCAGCTGAGACCGTTACATACCCCCCTGGTAGGTTTTACAGGGGATTCCGTGGGGGTCGAAGGGGAGATCTCTCTCCCGGTCACCGTCGGATCCCCGCCTCGGCAGACGACCGTCCTGATGACGTTTACCGTCGTCAGGCTCCCTTCGTCTTACAACGCCATTCTCGGGCGTCCCGGGCTCAACCAAATGGATGCCGTGATCTCCACGAAAAGGTTGTTGGTGCAGTTCCCCACGCCTTCCGGGCTCGGGGAGATGAAGGGGATGACCCAGCCGGTCCTGCTTTGCCTCCAGCCGATCCCGGGCGCCCGGGGCGCGGAGCTCGCCCCCAAGGTCGACGACCTCGACCTAAGGGAGAAGGAACCCAGGGGAGGGCCCGTAGAATGCCTGTTGACTTATCCCCTCGGTTCCGACCCACTGAAGACGGTGCAGGTCGGGGCCCAACTCCCTGATGAGGAACAGACCCGCCTGCTGGAGTTCCTCCGTGCGAACGCAGATGTGTTCGCCTGATTGGCGGCCGACATGCCGGGCATTCCGCCCGAGATCATCATGCACAGGTTGAACATGGACCCAAGCTACCACCCGGTCCGCCAGAAGAAGAGGAGCTTCACCATGGAAAGACAGAAGGCCATCAATGAGGAGGTGGAGAAACTCCTCGCCGCCGGCTTTGTGCAGGAAGTCCGGTATCCCAGCTGGCTAGCGAACATGGTCATGGTAAGAAAAAGTAGTGGTAAGTGGAGAATCTGTGTGGACTACACCGACCTCAACCGAGCTTGCCCAAAGGACAGCTTCCCTCTTCCAAAGATCGACCAGCTGGTCGACACTACCTCGGGACATCGCCTCCTGTCATTCATGGATGCCTTCTCCGGATACAACCAGATCCGAATGAGCCCGGAGAACGAAGAGCATACCGCCTTCAAAATCGATCGCGGAACTTTTTGCTACAGGATGATGTCGTTCGGCCTCAAGAATGCTGGAGCCACATACCAGCGTCTGGTCAACAGGATTTTCAAGGACCAGATCGGCCGCAACATGCAGGTGTATGTGGATGACATGCTGGTGATGAGCAAACCTGATTCGGACCACGTAGCCGACTTGGCAGAGACATTCGGCAACCTCCGACGTCATCAGATGAAGCTGAACCCGGTGAAGTGCGCCTTCGGTGTCTCCGTCGGGAAGTTCCTAAGATTCATGGTGACCCAAAGAGGAATTGAAGCCAACCCGGAGAAGGTCCAGGCCATCCTGGACATGGAGCAGCCCGCCTCCAAGAAGCAAGTGCAGCAACTCATCGGCCGAGTTGCGGCCCTCAGCCGCTTTATCTCCAGATCGACAGATCGCTGCCGTCCCTTTTTCAAGGTGCTGAGAAAGATGAACGACTTTGCTTAGACCGAGGAATGCCAGAAGGCCTTCGAAGAGCTAAAGAAGACGCTCGCATCGCCACCGTTGCTATCCAGGCCCGAGGAGGTGGAGGAACTCATCCTCTACCTGGCGGTCACCCTGGAAGCCATCAGCTCGGTCCTGGTTCGGACCGATGACCAAGCAGTCCAGCGGCCGGTGTACTATACCAGCAAACTTCTCCACGATGCGGAGCTCAGGTATTCTCGGCCCGAGAAACTCGTTTTCGTGCTAATAGTGTCTGCCCAGCATCTCAGGCCCTATTTCCAAGCGCATCCCATCGCTATCCTGATGGATCAACCGCTGAAAGCGGTGCTCAGCCAACCTGATACTTCGGGACGATTGGCAAAGTGGGCACTGAAGCTCAGCGAGTTCGACATCGCGTACAGGCCAAGGTCAGCCATGAAGGCGCAGGTGCTGGCCGACTTCTTGGTCGAATGCGCAGGCTTGGGCAAGGAGCCCGAGGAAGGCCCCTCAGGCCAGCCATTGAAGACGGGCCCCGATGAGCCCGGAGAGGATGCCTGGATCCTCCATGTGGATGGAGCCTCGAACTCCGGTGGGAGCGGAGCCGGACTCATCCTTGCCAACAGTGATGGGGTCGTCGCCGAATGCGCGCTCCGTTTCTAATTCACCACGACCAATAATCAGGCAGAGTACGAGGCACTTCTTGCCGGGCTGAGGGTTTCCCGCGAGCTGGGCGTAACCAACCTCAAAGCTTTCACTGATTCCCAGCTCGTGGCGGGACAGGTCTCCAGGGAGTATGCCGTGCATGACCCCCAAATGGTGAAATACTTGGAGCTCGTCAAGACGGGCGCATCCAGATTCCGGCGCTTTAACACCTTCCACATCCCCCACAGGGAGAACGCCCGTGCAGATACTCTCTCCCGACTGGCGACCCTGCCGGACTCGATGCTGGGCCGCGCTCATGTGGAGCGCCTTGAGATCCCAAGCCTCGAGGCCCCGGTGGAGGTCCATCAGGTCAGCCATGAACCCAGCTGGATGGACAAGTACGCCGAATACATTACCAGCGGCACCCTGCCGGAGGACTGCGAGGCAGCTCGCCTTATCAGAAAGAAAGCCGTGCTGTTCGTTCTGATGGATGGGCAATTGTACCGAAGATCCTACTCCTACCCCCTCCTCAAGTGTGTAGGACCCGCGGAAGCCAAGCTCGTGCTCCAGGAGATTCACGAAGGCATCTGTAGGAACCACGTGGGGGGCAGAGCATTGGCCTACAAGGCCCTTCGTCAGGGCTACTTCTGGGAGACGATGAAGGAAGACGCCGCTGACTTCATGAAAAAGTGCGATCGGTGCCAGCATCACGCCACGGTGCAACGGCAGCCCTCCAACCCAATCTCCCAGCTTTCAGCTCCCTGGCCATTCGCCCAGTGGGGGATGGACCTTCTGGGCCCATTCTCGCCGGCGTCTGGACAGCAGAAGTTCTTGATAGTGGCCATCGACTACTTCACAAAGTGGGTCGAGGCCGAACCCTTGGCGCGGATCACTGAAGCAAACGTCATCAAGTTCTTTTGGAAGTCAATCGTTTGCCGCTTCGGCCTCCCCCACACCGTGGTTACTGACAATGGGCGCCAGTTCGACTGCCGGGAGTTTGAAGAGTTCTGCGGCGACCTCGGCATCAGGCATCGCTTCACCTTGGTGGTGCATCCCCAGACCAATGGAGAGGCCGAAGTCATAAACAGGACCATTTTGCAGGGTCTCCGCACGCGGCTGGACCAGGCTAAAGGCAGATGGGCCGAGGAGTTCCCCAGCATCCTCTAGGCATACCACACCACCCCGAGGATGGCTACCGACAAGACTCCGTTCAACCTCGTCTTCGGAGCCAAAGCGATCATCCCGATCAAACTTAGCCTACCCACGCTGTGTGTGGAGCAATATGACGAGACAGAAAACCCCGCCAGGATGATGCTCAACCTCGACCTTCTTGAAGAGACGAGGGACAAGGCCCGAGTTCGGATGGCGGCGTATAGGCAGCGTGTGGCCAGGTATTACAACTCCCGAGTGCGGCCGAAGATTTTTCGTCCCGGAGATCTGGTCCTCCGGCACGCTGAAGCTTCTCAGCCACGGGAATGCGGCAAGCTCTCACCCAACTGGGAGGGCCCGTACCGGGTAGCGGAAGCCCTCCCCCACGGTGCCTACTATCTGGAAGAATTGGGAGGAGCCAGGTTCCCCCGGACGTGGAACGCCTCGAACCTAAGAGTGTATTATCAATAATGTAAGGTTCCCCACTCCTGCAATAAAGTTTCCTTGCTTCAAACGCTCTCCTCTCACTTTGTAGGGAAACCGGCGCATGGCCCTGAATTCGGCACGCCCGACCATGGCCGACGGCCAAAGGAAGCGGGAGATCCTGGGCTTCGGCCTGGAAGGTGGCGCCGAACCCAGTTCGCCCACGCAAGCCCGGAGAATAGCTCGGCAAGCCGTGCAAGGCTTGAGATAGCCTGCGGCCCTGGGGTTCAGTCCGGAGATCCTGGGCTTCGGCCTGGAAGGTGGCGCCGAACCCAGTTCGCCCATGCAAGCCCGGAGAATAGCTCGGCAAGCCGCGCAAGGCTTGAGAAAGCCTGCGGCCCCGGGGTTCAGTCCGGAGATCCTGGGCCTCGGCCTGGAAGGTGGCGCCGAACCCAGTTCGCCCACGCAAGCCCGGAGAACAGCTCGGCAAGCCGCGCAAGGCTTGAGATAGCCTGCGGCCCTGGGGTTCAGTCCAGAGATCCTGGGCTTCGGCCTGGAAGGTGGTGCCGAACCCAGTTCGCCCACGCAAGCCCGGAGAACAGCTCGGCAAGCCGCGCAAGGCTTGAGAAAGCCTGTGGCCCCCGGGGTTCAGTCTGGAGGTCCTGGGCTTTGACCTGGAAGGCGGGGCAGAAACCACTTCGCCCATGCGAGCATAAAGGCAATCCCAAGGTCGGACCCGCTCAAGGCCTACCCTGACGTCGCGCGGTCCGGAATGTCTCAACTTTCGACTTGAGTGACGGACGGGACCAGGTCCATGTTCGTTTCGGCACTCCACATCAACATCTCAAGAAAGAAAAAGAGGAGATGGGAGAGTGGGGAAGGAAGTGAGCTCGAGACTTAGTTAAATCAAACTTTCATTGATCCAAGGAGGAGTACAAACTGGGAATCCCGACAGGCCGGGAGTCCCCAAAAAAAAAAAAGAACAAAAAGAAAAAGGAATACAACTACGACAACGGAGGAGGTGAGAAGATGGCGGCTCAGTTGGGTGCAGGGTCGGAGCCCTCCGCCTGGGTCGCGCGCTCCGCATCCTCGCCTTCAGCGGCGGCCGGCTCAGGCGGCTGCTCCGGAGCCACGACTTCATCGGTCGCCGGGGTCGCAGGCGTGGCGCCAGCCGTACCGGAGGCTCTGCTCTCAGGTCCTTGCCTCCTACCTCCGAGCACTACCCCACTGAGGTCGAGCTCAGGGTAGAAGGCCCCTACCTTCTCCCGGCACATCCGGAACCCCTTTAGAAAGGAGTCCACAGCAGCCTCCCGGACCTCCGACGTGTACTCGTCGGAAGCCCGGAACTTCGGGACGGCCTCCTGGGCCTCCTGCTTTGCGGCCTCCAGGAGTCCGTTGACGTACGCACTCCACTCCTTCGCCGCATTTGCATCTCGCCTGGCCTCCTCCAGCTGGCGCTCCAGCCACTGGGAGTGGGCCTGAAGACGAGCCCTCTCCGCTGCGTCCTCCTCTGCGCGACGCTGGTGGGAGACCCTCTCCTCCGACAGAGAAGACTCCAACTCCTTGTTCCGCACCTCGGCACGCGCCAGGTCAGTCTGGAGGGCCTGATTTTTTGCTCGTAGCTCGACCCCCTTTTCCATGAGGTCCTTGACGTCGGCCGCGAGCTTGCCGAGCTTCTTCTCCTTCTCGGTGTCCCTCTTTGCGTTCCCTACGAGGAAGTTCCTCAGTAGGAGAACGTCATGCCCAATCTGCACAAGTAAAGTAGCCGGGTTAGAAGAAAGACTACCCGAGGTCATGAAAGAAAGAAGAAGGTAAGTTCGGGCTTACCATAAAAAGCTACGGGAGGATCCCGAGCAGAGCGTCAGCATAGTCCCGGCAGCCCCGAGCTCGGCGGTCCCGGGTTGTGGAGGCGTACTCCATCACCTTCTCCGCGAGCCCTTTATCGTGGATGACTGAACACCGGTGGGTGATCACCGGTGGCGGAGCCGTCAGTTCAGCTCCAGCGGTGACTGTCCCTCCAGCAGGAGCCGCAGCCGATGGACCGACAGAGGACACGGGCTGCGCCGTCGGAGCCGCGGCGACGATAGGGCCGGTGCTGGACGGAGCTGCGGGCGGTGGAGCCCCCTCGACGGCAGCACCACCGGATCTGGCAGCCGAGGAATCAACGGCCCCGCCCCGAGGCAGCCTGGGCGGGGGAGCAGCGGTCGCTGGACTAGGTGCAGACGCCGGCACCACCTCCTGGCTCGCCTCGATGCGGGCCCTCTTGGCCGCGGGCTCATCTACCTCCGGGACATCTCTCTGGGCCGCGCCCTCCAGGAGGCTCTCCAGTGAGAACTTCATGCCTGCAACGCAAAGGAGTAGAAGGTCAGCCAACTCGGTTATAAAGGAGAAAGAATGCAAGAGTCAAGGGAGGACCGAATCTCACCCGACTCGCGAATGGGACTGATCCCGGCCTCAAAAAGATTCTGCTCCGAAAGCAGAACCTCGAGCGCCAGGACCACGTCACTCAGCAGCAGGGAGTAGGCCTCCTGGTCCGCCGACTCGACCTGAGAGTTCCGGTTCGGAGACCGGTCCGGTTCACTCCAGGCCCAGTCGACATCCTCGACCGAGGCAAAGAAAAATTGGCTCTTCCAGCCCTTGATAGAAGAAGGGAGGTCGAACCAGAGACACCTGGGTCGGGGCGAAATGTACCACCAGCCGTCATCGGTGGAGTACCTCTTCAGGGTGAACATGGCCCTAAAGAGGGAGAAACGGGCAACGAACCCGTGAAAGTGACAAAAAACTATGAAAGAGAAGATGATCCGGATGGTATTGGGAGCCAACTAGGCCGGAACAAGTCGGAAATGGCTAAGAAAAGAGAGGAAGAAGGGGTGCAGAGGAAATCGAAGACCCCCGAGGAAGAAGTCTTCATAGAAGGCTATGCGGCCGGGGCCACTCATGGTGACGCGTTCCCCGGGCCGCGGAACGAATAGACGGATTGATCCCGGGATGCCGTAGGCCTCCCGGAGCAAAGAAAGGTCACCCTCGGTCATGGTGGAAGCATGACCGGAGGGACCGGCGGGAAGAACAGGCGGAGCAGGAAGAGAAAGAAGAGGAAGAGTGGAAGCAATCGGAGGAGACCGAATCCCCCTGGGGATGCAGATGGTGACACCCACAGGTTGCAGACGCCTGCGGATCTCCTCCGGAATCGTTTCCTCCTCTGAGGAGGAAGAAGATGGAGTCCTCGACCGGGACGGACCGGTCTCGTCCGGATTAGAAGAAACATAGCGGCGACGTGCCATGGCGAAGAAGAAAACAAGGATTCAGAGAAGAAAAGGGATAGGGGGACTAGAGAGAAGGATGGGGGCACTCACCGAAAATACGCCAAGCGAACGCGGGGTAACGGAAGTTAGTCTACAGCAAACCACCCACGGAGCAAGGGGAAAGGCCTCATTCTGGAAAGTCCCCTCCTTTTCAAACTCAGTCGATAGCAGCCGTACCCGTCATTCTGCCATGAGCCACTAGATGATCGCCGTGTGGATGCACGCCCGACACAGATGCCTCGTTAGCAGGGTAACGGCCTCCGCCTCGAAGCGACACATTTATTGTGGGCAAGTGGGCGATGCGTGGCGGCTTCCTATAGGGCTTCGGGCGCATCGAGAAGCAGCGACGGGGATCATGGCAATTATGATGCAAGATCTTCGCCTCCCCACGTCATGTCCGCATTTAATCCCGACGTTCCGTTCTACGATGCCGCAACGGAACGGCGGGCTGGGGGGCAACTGTTACAGCCATAACGATGATGTGGTCGGGCTCAGATATCATCAGATATGATCAAGCCACGTGGAGATTTCTCCGGCCGAGTCAGCGCCACATTGCCGAGGTCGAGCTCGGCAAGGCTACTTTGCCAGACGACTTCCCAAGACGAAATCGCTCTCGCCGAAGTCGAGCTCGGTTCGGGGCTCCTCCTGCCACCTCGCTAGGCGTCCACCCAGGAGGGGCCCGCCTATGCCGAGGTCAGCCGATCCTTCGCTCCTTCGCCAGGTGACCCCCGGAGACGGGTCCACCTCGGCCGAAGCCAGGCGACCTCCTGCCACCTCGCCAGGTGTCCACCCGGGAGGGGTCCACCTAGGGCGAGGTCGGCCGATCCTTCGCTCCTTCGCCAGGTGGCCCCCGGAGACGGGCCCACCTCGGACGAAGCCAGGCGACCTCCTGCCACCTCGCCAGGTGTCCACCCGGGAGGGATCCACCTAGGGCGAGGTCGGCCGATCCTTCGCTCCTTCGCCAGGTGGCCCCCGGAGACGGGCCCACCTCGGTCGAAGACAGGCGACCTCCTGCTACCACGCCAGGTGTCCACTCGGGAGGGGTCCACCTAGGGCGAGGTCGGCCGATCCTTCGCTCCTTCGCCAGGTGGCCCCCGGAGACGGGCCCACCTCGGCTGAAGCTAGGCGACCTCCTGCCACCTCGCCAGGTGTCCACCCGGGAGGGGTCCACCTAGGGCGAGGTCGGCCGATCCGTCGCTCCTTCGCCAGGTGGCCCCCGGAGATGGGTCCACCTCGGCCGAAGCCAGGCGACCTCCTGCCACCTCGCCAGGTGTCCACCCGAGAGGGGTCCACCTCGGCCGAACTCAGGCCGCACGTATAAAGAAGGTCCCAAAGAAAGAGGCGCGGGTTCTGAGGTCGTCCCTCGAGCCGTGCGCATCACAGGCGATGCCCCGTACGGATGGCGGCGGCACGCGAAACACCATTTGCATCGGCCCGACAGGTCCCGTAGTCGAGAGGCGCGGTTCTGACAAAACAGGGCCCATAGACGGATGGCGCCTACACTTGGGAAGGAGAGCGCTCTCACTGGGCCCGAGGTCTGACCGGCCGCCTTACCGGCGCCACCCCCCTTCTGTCTTTGCCCTTTCCCCGCTGGACCCGGCGGACGAGGTCGGAAAGCCGCCTGGCCCTCAACACCGAAAGGAGAAAGAAAAATGATGGGGAGGGGGAGCCTCCCAGGAGGAGAAGACAAGCGAACAGCGAGAGGAGATAAAAGGAAGGAAGCTGGGGACGACAAAGTAAGCTGATCGGGCTGGGGACAAGTAAGAAACAGTGGCCAAAAGCCTCGCTCCGAGAGTGAGATCCAAGGTCCCGAGAGGGGATCGCTTGGCATGAGCTCGGCAAGGAGGCCCGGCCGAATTTCTGGTCCATAGCACCTTTCTTACTAGTAAATTCTCTGAGTCTGGAACCCCTTCGGGGGCCCATCTTAGAGAATCTGTTCCTTCTCGTCGTCTACTGACTTGACCGTCGGAGCTCCCTCGCCGGGATTCCCGGCCAGGGTCTTCTGACCCTCTCTTGCAGGTCCGCTCCAACCAGGAGGCTCTGGGAGCCAGGCGGTCCGATAGGATCGACGGATCCAAGGCACGGGCGAGAATGGCAACAGATTGGCGCACCAGGTAGGGGGGCAGGACAACACCCCCTAGCGGGAGCCAGCTTTCTGCAGGTGTCGCGCTCTCTGACAATGGTGGTCACTCGTGGGCACGAGGCATCCACCAGCCATGTGGGGGAGGTTCCCTCCCCTCAAGGGGCCCACAGCCCGGAAAGGGAGCTTCCAGCTCCCCCTCCTCTTCCACCACAGCCGACCTCAACAGACGGGCCCCTTACGGCCGTCATCCAACAGCTGCAGACCTTGACCTCGACGGTCCGGCAGCTCCAGCATCAGCAGCGGTCCCTGGCCATGCAGCCTCACCCAGGGACCCCCACGACCCGAGCCGCGGGACAGCGTGGGAGCCTGCGCTCCATCCAGGGCAGGCCATCCCACCTGAGGGTAGTCTCCAACCCCCGTGGGAGCCACCAGGCCCCCGCAAAAAGAAATTACTCCGGTTCGCAGGATCACGAGAGTCGATCCCCGTCCGATGAAGCCGAGATGGCGCATCGCAGCAAGCGGTGCCGAGGCCTGACTTCACGCCGAGACCGATCGGCGCCACCTTCCCCAGCGACCTCGGTGGAAGACTCCACCGACGAGGCCATCAGGCGCCAGGCTGAGAGGCGCCTGGAGGAGCACGAGCGCAAGCTAGCGGAGTTCGCCCGTCGATTTGCTGACCTGCAGAACTCGTCGGCGGACCCGACAGGCTACGACTCCCGTCCCCCTTCTCTGAAGAAATCCAGGCAGAGCCGATCCCAAAACGGTTCCGCATGCCGTAGGTGGATCCCTACGACGGGACCACCGACCCTCTGGACCATCTGGAGAGCTACAAAGCTCTCATGAGAGTCCAGGGGGCCACCGACGCTCTTTTGTGCATCGCATTCTCGGCCACCCTCCGGAAGGCCGCTCGAGTCTGGTTCACCCGCCTCGAGCCCGGATCCATTTGCTCCTTCCACCAGCTGGAAGGAAAGTTTGTGGCGCACTTCGACGCTTGTCGAAAGGTGCCGAGAGAGGTGGACAGCCTCTTCTCCATCCACCAGCAGGACCAGGAGCTGCTCTGGGACTACATCACCCGGTTCAAGACCGCAGCCCTGGAAATCTACAGCCTGGACGAGCCCGTCGCCATGCTGGCTTTGAAGCGCGGGCTCAAGACGTCCCGCCTGACCTACTCCCTGGACAAGAAGCCACCCAGGACGTACTCCGAGCTCCTCCTCTGCGCCCACAAGTACATCCGGGCGGAGGAGGCCGACCACACTCGTCGAGAGTTGGACGGGAAGACTCTAAAGAGGCCGCCCCCGAGAGATACCCCGGGAGCTCGAAAGCCCGGGCCATCTACCGACCCTCGCCCGAATCCAAGGCCGAGGGGTGAGGCCACTCCGGAGCGGAGGTTCACCCCTCTCCTCGCACCTCGGACGAAGATCCTCATGGAAATCGAGGGCGAGCGCTACCTCCGCCGACCTCCTCCTCAGAACCCGAGGGCCATCCGGGACAAATCGAAGTACTGCCAGTTCCACCACGAGCACGGTCACGACACAGAGGAGTGTCGTAACCTGAAGCGGGAGATCGAGGAGCTGATTAAGAGGGGCTACCTGAGGAAGTTCGTCAGGAATGAGGTCCTCCC
Source organism: Areca catechu (assembly GCA_021397845.1). Lineage (NCBI taxonomy): Eukaryota > Viridiplantae > Streptophyta > Magnoliopsida > Arecales > Arecaceae > Areca > Areca catechu. The sequence continues at coordinate 126,957,186 of CM038050.1, forward strand.
GGAGGGGCAGCCGCTCGTGACGTTACCGCCAGTCCCTGCAATCGATAACCGCCCAACGGAGAAGCCCGTGGGCATGATCTCACGCAGGGTCGGACGAGAGGCGAAGAGAGCCCGGGAAGTCGGAAACCCGGAGAATGTAATCCCTCCCGAGGAGGGGAAGGATAATGATAATGTAAACAACGATGCCGTGGTGGTCGAGATGACCATCGCGAAGCATCCTGTACATCGAATCATGGTGGATAGTGGAAGCTCGGCTGACGTACTTTTTTACGATGCTTTCTCTCGGATGAATTTGTCCCTCGGTCAGCTGAGACCGTTACATACCCCCTTGGTAGGTTTTACAGGGGATTCCGTGGGGGTCGAAGGGGAGATCACTCTCCCGATCACTGCCGGATCCCCACCTCGGTAGACGACCGTCCTGATGACGTTTACCGTCGTCAGGCTCTCTTCGCCTTACAACGCCATTCTCGGGCATCCCGTGCTCAACCAACTGGACGCCATGATCTCCACGAAAAGGTTGTTGGTGCAGTTCCCCACGCCTTCCGGGCTCGGGGAGATGAAGGGGATGACCCAGCCGGTCCCGCTTTGCCTCCAGCCGGTCCCGGGTGCCCGGGGTGCGGAGCTCACCCCCAAGGTCGACGACCTCGACCTAAGGGAGAAGGAACCCAGGGGAGGGCCCGTAGAATGCCTGTTGACTTATCCCCTCGGTTCCGACCCACTGAAGATGGTGCAGGTCGGGGCCCAACTCCCTGATGAGGAACGAACCCGCCTGCTGGAGTTCCTCCGTGCGAACGCAGATGTGTTCGCCTGGTTGGCGGCCGACATGCCGGGCATTCCGCCCGAGATCATCACGCACAGGTTGAACGTGGACCCAAGCTGCCGCCCGGTCCGCTAGAAGAAGGGGAGCTTTGCCATGGAAAGACAGAAGGCCATCAATGAGGAGGTGGAGAAACTCCTCGCCGCCGGCTTTGTGCAGGAAGTCCGGTATCCCAGCTGGCTAGCGAACGTGGTCATGGTAAGAAAAAGTAGTGGTAAGTGGAGAATCTGTGTGGACTACACCAACCTCAACCGAGCTTGCCCGAAGGACAACTTCCCTCTTCCAAAGATCGACCAGCTAGTCGACACTACCTCGGGACATCGCCTCTTGTCATTCATGGATGCCTTCTCCGGATACAGCCAGATCCGAATGAGCCCAGAGGATGAAGAGCATACCGCCTTCATAACCGATCGTGGAACTTTTTGCTACAGGATGATGCCGTTCGGCCTCAAGAACGCTGGAGCCATGTACCAGCATCTGGTCAACAGGATTTTCAAGGACCAGATCGGCCGTAACATGCAGGTGTACGTGGACGACATGCTGGTGATGAGCAAACCTGATTCGGACCATGTAGCCGACTTGGTGGAGACATTCGGCAACCTCCGACGTCATCAGATAAAGCTGAACCCAGCGAAGTGCGCCTTCGGTGTCTCCGCCGGGAAGTTCCTAGGATTCATGGTGACCCAAAGAGGAATTGAAGCCAACCCGGAGAAGGTCCAGGCCATCCTGGACATGGAGCAGCCCGCCTCCAAGAAGCAAGTGCAGCAACTCACCGACCGAGTTGCGGCCCTCAGCTGCTTTATCTCCAGGTCGGCAGATCACTGCCATCCCTTTTTCAAGGTGCTGAGAAAGATGAACGACTTTGCTTAGATCGAGGAATGCCAGAAGGCCTTCAAAGAGCTGAAGAAGATGCTCGCATCGCCACCATTGCTGTCCAGGCCCGAGGATGGGGAGGAACTCATCCTCTACCTGGCGGTCATCGCGGAAGCCGTCAGCTCAGTCCTGGTTCGGACCGATGACCAAGGAGTCCAACGGCCGGTGTACTATACCAGCAAACTTCACCACGATGCGGAGCTCAGGTATTCTCGGCCCGAGAAACTCGTTTTCGTGCTAATAGTGTCTGCCCAGCATCTCATGCCCTATTTCCAAGCGCATCCCATCGCTGTCCTGACGGATCAACCGCTAAAAGCGGTGCTCAACCGACCCGATACTTCGGGATGATTGGCAAAGTGGGAACTGAAGCTCAGCGAGTTCGACATCGCGTACAGGCCAAGGTCAGCCATGAAGGCGCAGGTGCTGGCCGACTTCTTGGTCGAATGCGCAGGCTTGGGCAAGGAGCCCGAGGAAGGCCCCTCAGGCCAACCGTTGAAGACGGGCCCCGATGAGCCCGGAGAGGATGCCTGGATCCTCCATGTGGATGGAGCCTCGAACTTCGACAGGAGCGGAGCCGGACTCATCCTTGCCAACAGCGATGGGGTCGTCGTCGAATGCGGGCTCCGTTTCCAATTCGTCGCGACCAATAATCAGGCAGAGTACAAGGCACTTCTTGCTGGGCTGAGGGTTTCCCGTGAGCTGGGCGTAACCAACCTCAAAGCTTTCACTGATTCCCAGCTCGTGACGGGACAGGTCTCCGGGGAGTATGCCGTGCATGACCCCCAAATGGCGAAATACTTGGAGCTCGTCAAGACGGGCGCGTCCAGATTCCGGCGCTTTAACATCTTCCACATCCCCCACAGGGAGAACGCCCGTGCGGATACTCTCTCCCGGCTGGCGACCCTGCCGGACTCGATGCTAGGCCGCGCTCATGTGGAGCGCCTTAAGATCCCAAGCCTCGAGGCCCCAGTGGAGGTCCATCAGGTCAGCCATGAACCCAGCTGGATGGACAAGTACGCCGAATACATTACCAGCGGCACCCTGCCGGAGGACTGCGAGGCGGCTCACCTTATCAGAAAGAAAGCCGTGCTGTTCGTTCTGATGGATGGGCAATTGTACCGAAGATCCTACTCCTACCCCCTCCTCAAGTGTGTAGGACCCGCGGAAGCCAAGCTCGTGCTCCAGGAGATTCACGAAGGCATCTGCAGGAACCACGTGGGGGGCAGAGCATTGGCCTACAAGGCCCTTCATCAGGGCTACTTCTGGGAGACGATGAAGGAAGATGCCGCTGACTTCGTGAAAAAGTGCGATCGGTGCCAGCGTCACGCCACGGTGCAACGGCAGCCCTCCAACCCAATCTCCCAGCTTTCAGCTCCCTGGCCATTCGCCCAGCGGGGGATGGACCTTCTGGGCCCATTCCCGCCGGCGTCTGGACAGTGGAAGTTCTTGATAGTGGCCATCGACTACTTCACGAAGTGGGTCGAGACCGAACCCTTGGCGCGGATCACTGAAGCAAACGTCGCCAAGTTCTTTTGGAAGTCAATCGTTTGCTGCTTCGGCCTCCCCCACACCGTGGTTACTGACAATGGGCGCTAGTTCGACTACCGGGAGTTAGAAGAGTTCTGCGGCGACCTCGGCATCAGGCATCGCTTCACCTCGGTGGTGCATCCCCAGACCAATGGAGAGGCCGAAGTCACAAACAGGACCATTTTGCAGGGTCTCCGCACGTGGCTGGACCAGGCCAAAGGCAGATGGGCCGAGTAGTTCCCCAGCATCCTCTGGGCATACCACACCACCCCGAGGATGGCTATCGACAAGACTCCGTTCAACCTCGTCTTCGGAGCCGAAGCGGTCATCCCGATCGAACTTAGCCTACCCACGCTGCGTGTGGAGCAATATGACGAGACAGAAAACCCCGCCAGGATGATGCTCAACCTCGACCTTCTTGAAGAGACGAGGGACAAGGCCCGAGTTCGGATGGCGGCGTATAGGCAGCGTGTGGCCAGGTATTACAACTCCCGAGTGCGGCCGAAGATTTTTCGTCCCGGAGATCGGTCCTCTAGCACGCTGAAGCTTCTCAGCCACGGGAATGCGGCAAGCTCTCACCCAACTGGGAGGGCTCGTACTGGGTAGCGGAAGCCCTCCCCCATGGCGCCTACTATCTGGAAGAATTGGGATGAGCCAGGTTCCCCGGACGTGGAACGCCTCGAACCTAAGAGTGTATTATCAATAATGTGAGGTTCCCCACTCCTGCAATAAAGTTTCCTTGCTTCAAACGCTCTCCTCTCACTTTGTAGGGAAACCGACGCATGGCCCTGAATTCGGCACGCTCGACCATGGCCGACGGCCGAAGGAAGCGAGAGATCCTGAGCTTCGGCCTGGAAGGTGGCGCCGAACCCAGTTCGCCCACGCAAGCCCAGAGAACAGCTCGGCAAGCCGCGCAAGGCTTGAGATAGCCTGCGGCCCTGGGGTTCAGTCCGGAGATCCTGGGCTTCGGCCTGGAAGGTGGCGCCGAACCCAGTTCACCCATGCAAGCCCGGAGAACAGCTCGGCAAGCCGCGCAAGGCTTTAGAAAGCCTGCGGCCCGGGGTTCAGTCCGGAGATCCTGGGCCTCGGCCTGGAAGGTGGCGCCGAACCCAGTTCGCCCATGCAAGCCCGGAGAACAGCTCGGCAAGCCGCGCAAGGCTTGAGATAGCCTGTGGCCCCGGGGTTCAGTCCAGAGATCCAGGGCTTCGGCCTGGAAGGTGGTGCCGAACCTAGTTCGCCCATGCAAGCCCGGAGAATAGCTCGGCAAGCCGTGCAAGGCTTGAGAAAGCCTGCGGCCCCCGGGGTTCAGTCCGGAGGTCCCGGGCTTTGACCTGGAAGGCGGGGCAGAAACCACTTCGCCCACGTGAGCATAAAGGCAATCCCAAGGCCGGACCCGCTCAAGGCCTACCCTGATGCTGGGCGGTCCCGAATGTCTCAACTTTCGACTTGAGTGACGGACAAGACCAGGTCCACGTTCGTTTCGGCACTCCACATCAACATCTCAAGAAAGAAAAAGAGGAGATGGGAGAGTGGGGAAGGAAGTGAGCTCGAGACTTAGTTAAATCAAACTTTCATTGATCCAAGGAGGAGTACAAACTGGGAATCCCGACAGGCCGGGAGTCCCTAAAAAAAAAAAAAGAAGAAAAGAAAAAGGAATACAACTACGACAACGGAGGAGGTGAGAAGATGGCGGCTCAGTTGGGTGCAGGGTCGGAGCCCTCCGCCTGGGTCGCGCGCTCCGCATCCTCGCCTTCAGCGGTGGCCGGCTCAGTCGGCTGCTCCGGAGCCACGGCTTCATCGGTCGCCGGGGCCGCAGGCGTGGCGCCAGCCGCACCGGAGGCTCTGCTCTCAGGTCCTTGCCTCCTACCTCCGAGCACTACCCCACTGAGGTCGAGCTCGGGGTAGAAGGCCCCTACCTTCTCCCGGCACATCCGGAACCCCTTCAGAAAGGAGTCCACGGTGGCCTCCCGGACCTCCGACGTGTACTCGTCGGAAGCCCAAAACTTCGGGATGGCCTCCTGCGCCTCCCGCTTTGCGGCCTCCAGGAGTCCATTGACGTACGCACTCCGCTCCTTCGCCACGTTTGCATCTCACCTGGCCTCCTCCAGCTGGCGCTCCAGCCACTGGGAGTGGGCCTGAAGACGAGCCCTCTCTGCTGCATCCTCCTCTGCGCGACGCTGGTGGGAGACCCTCTCCTCCGACAGAGAAGACTCCAGCTCCTTGTTCCGCCCCTCGGTGCATGCCAGGTCAGTCTGGAGGGCCTGATTGTTTGCTCGTAGCTCGACCCCCTTTTCCATGAGGTCCTTGACGTCGGCCGCGAGCTTGCCGAGCTTCTTCTCCTTCTCGGCGTCCCTCTTTGCGTTCCCTACGAGGAAGTTCCTCAGTAGGAGAATGTCATTCCCAATCTGCACAAGTAAAGTAGCCGGGTTAGAAGAAAGACTACCCGAGGTCATGAAAGAAAGAAGAAGGTAAGTTCGGGCTTACCATAAAAAGCTGCGGGAGGATCCCGAGCAGAGCGTCAGCATAGTCCCGGCCGCCCCGAGCTCGGCGGTCCCGGGCTGTGGAGGCGTACTCCATCACCTTCTCCGCGAGCCCTTTGTCACGGATGACTGAACACCGGTGGGTGATCACCGATGGCGGAGCCGTCAGTTCAGCTCCAGCGATGACTGTCCCTCCAGCAGGAGCCGCAGCCGATGGACCGGCAGAGGACACGGGCTGCACCGTCGGAGCCATGACGACGATAGGGCCGGCGCTGTACGGAGCTGCGGGTGGTGGAGCCCCCTCGACGGCAGCACCACCGGATCTGGCAGCCGAGGAATCAACGGCCCCGCCCCGAGGCAGCCTGGGCGGGGGAGCAGCGGCCGCTGGACTAGGTGCAGACGCCGGCACCACCTCCTGGCTCGCCTCGATGCGGGCCCTCTTGGCCGTGGGCTCATCTACCTCCGGGACATCTCTCTGGGCCGCGCCCTCCCGGAGGCTCTCCAGTGAGAACTTCATGCCTGCAACGCAAAGGAGTAGAAGGTCAGCCAACTCGGTTATAAAGGAGAAAGAATGCAAGAGTCAAGGGAGGACCGAATCTCACCCGACTCGCGAATGGGACTAATCCCTGCCTCAAAAAGATTCTGCTCCGAAAGCAAAACCTCGAGCACCGGGACCACGTCGCTCAGCAGCAGGGAGTAGGCCTCCTGGTCCACCGACTCGACCTGAGAGTTCCGGTTAGGAGACCAGTCCGGTTCACTCCAGGCCCAGTCGACATCCTCGACCGAGGCAAAGAAAACCGGCTCTTCCAGCCCTTGATAGAAGAAGGGAGGTCGAACCGGAGACACCTGGGTTGGGGCAAAATGTACCACCAGCCGTCATCGGTGGTGTACCTCTTCAGGGTGAACATGGCCCTAAAGAGGGAGAAACGGGCAACGAACCCGTGAAAGTGACAAAAAACTATGAAAGAGAAGATGACCCGGATGGCATTGGGAGCCAACTGGGCCGGAACAAGTCGGAAATGGCTAAGAAAAGAGAGGAAGAAGGGGTGCAGAGGAAATCGAAGACCCCCGAGGAAGAAGTCTTCATAGAAGGCTATGCGGCCGGGGCCACTCATGGTGACGCGTTCCCCGGGCCGCGGAACGAATAGACGGATTGATCCCGGGATGCCGTAGGCCTCCCAGAGCAAAGAAAGGTCACCCTCGGTCATGGTGGAAGCATGACCGGAGGGACCGGCGGGAAGAACACGCGGAGCAGGAAGAGAAAGAAAAGGAAGAGTGGAAGTAATCGAAGGAGACCGAATCCCCCTGGGGATGCCGATGGTGACACCCCCAGGTTGCAGACGCCTGCGGATCTCCTCCGGAATCGTTTCCTCCTCTAAGGAGGAAGAAGATGGAGTCCTCGGCTGGGACGGACCGGCCTCGTCCGGATTAGAAGAAACATAGCGACGACGTGCCATGGCGAAGAAGAAAACAAGGATTCAGAGAAGAAATGGGATAGGGGGACTAGAGAGAAGGATGGGGGCACTCATCGAAAATACGCCAAGCGAATGCGGGGCAACGGAAGTTAGTCTACAGCAAACCGCCCACAGAGCAAGGGGAAAGGCCTCATTCTGGAAAGTCCCCTCCTTTTCAAACTCAGTCGATAGCAGTCATACCCGTCATTCCGCCATGAGCCACTAGATGATTGCCGTGTGGACGCACGCCCGAAACAGATACCTCGTTAGCAGGGTAACGGCCTCCGCCTCGAAGCGACACATTTATTGTGGGCAAGTGGACGACGCGTGGCGGCTTCCTATAGGGCTTCGGGCGCATCGAGAAGCAGCGACGGGGATCATGGCAATTATGATGCAAGATCTTCGCCTCCCCACGTCATGTCCGCATTTAATCCCGACGTTCCGTTCTACGATGCCCCAACGGAACGACGGGCTGGAGGGCAACTGTTACGGCCGTAACGATGACGTGGCCGGGCTCAGATATCATCATATATGATCGAGCCACGTGGAGATTTCTCCAGCCGAGTCAGCGCCACATTGCCGAGGTCGAGCTCGGCAAGGCTACTTCGCCAGACGACTTCCCAAGACGAAATCGCTCTCGCCGAAGTCGAGCTCGGTTTGGGGCTCCTCCTGCCACCTCGCCAGGCGTCCACCCAGGAGGGGCCCGCCTATGCTGAGGTCAGCCGATCCTTCGCTCCTTCGCCAGGTGACCCCCGGAGATGGGTCCACCTCGGCCGAAGCCAGGCGACCTCCTGCCACCTCGCCAGGTGTCCACCTGGGAGGGGTCCACCTAGGGCGAGGTCGGCCGATCCTTCGCTCCTTCGCCAGGTGGCCCCCGGAGACGGGCCCACCTCGGCTGAAGCCAGGCGACCTCCTGCCACCTCGCCAGGTGTCCACCCGGGAGGGGTCCACCAAGGGTGAGGTCGGCCGATCCTTCGCTCCTTCGCCAGGTGGCCCCCGGAGACGGGCCCACCTCGGCCGAAGCCAGGCGACCTCCTGCTACCTCGCCAGGTGTCCACCCGGGAGGGGTCCACCTAGGGCGAGGTCGGTCGATCCTTCGCTCCTTCGCCAGGTGGCCCCCGGAGACGGGCCCACCTCGGTCGAAGCCAGGCGACCTCCTGCCACCTCACCAGGTGTCCACCCGGGAGGGGTCCACCTAGGGCGAGGTCGGCCGATCCGTCGCTCCTTCGCTAGGTGGCCCCCGGAGACGGGTCCACCTCGGTCGAAGCCAGGCGACCTCCTGCCACCTCGCCAGGTGTCCACCCGAGAGGGGTCCACCTCGGCCAAAGTCAGGCCGCACGTATAGAGAAGGTCCCAAAGAAAGAGGCACGGGTTTCGAGGTCATCCCTCGAGCTGTGCGCATCACAGGCGGTGCCCTATACGGATGGCGGCGGCACGCGAAACACCATTTACATCGGCCCGATAGGTCCCGCAGTCGAGAGGCGCGGTTCTGACAAAACAGGGCCCATAGATGGATGGCGCCTACACTTGGGAAGGAGAGCGCTCTCACTGGGCCCGAGGTCTGACCGGTCGCCTTACCGGCACCACCCCCCTTCTGTCTTTGCTCTTTCCCCGCTGGACCCGGCGGACGAGGTCGGAAAGCCGCCTGGCCCTCAACACCGAAAGGGGAAAGAGAAAAGGATGGGGAGGGGGAGCCTCCCAAGAGGAGAAGACAGGCGAACAGCGAGAGGAGATAAAAGGAAGGAAGCTGGGGACGACAAGGTAAGCTTTTCGGGCTGGGGACAAGTAAGAAACAATGGCCAAAAGCCTCGCTCCGAGAGTGAGATCCAAGGTCCCGAGCGGGGATCGCTTGGCGTGAGCTCGGCAAGGAGGCCCAGCCGAATTTCTGGTCCCAATAGCACCTTTCTTACTAGTAAATTCTCTGAGTCTGGAACCCCTTCGGGGGCCCGTCTTGGAGAATCTGTTCCTTCTCGTCGTCTACTGACTTGACCGTCGGAGCTCCCTCGCCGGGATTCCAGGCCAGGGTCTTCTGACCCTCTCTTGTAGGTCCGCTCCAACCAGGAGGCTCCGGGAGCCAGGCGGTCCGATAGGATCGACGGATCCAAGGCACGGGCGTGGCGACGAGAACGACAATAGTTGATGTTGCTGAAATCATGATTCTCCTGGATGCTGATCTGACTTCCTCTGGGATTTGCTCTGTATTCAAAGTAGCCGATCTGGACCTGGATGCTGGTGGTCGGCCTCTACTTGGGAGAGAGGAGCCGTGAGAAGATGGGGTAGGTTAGGGTTTGGTGGAATGAAGAAGATGATGGGCGGCTAGGGTTTGGAAGTAAAGTGGCTAACCTAGGGTTTTGGGGTTTTGGGGTTGGAGATCTCACACCTCCTCAAGGTTCCTAGGGAATCCGGATTTACTCCCTTACGGAGCTTAACACCTGAATACAAGTGCGGAAGAAAGAAACACAAAGTTGCTCACACATAAATTGAATTCATTCATCAGTGTCCTTTAAAACTTACAAGAGGGGTTTATTTTATAGGTCTTTACAAGAGGTCAGGGTTTTACATCTTCCCATGTCGGACTAATAGGATGGATCCTCAAATTAGGCTTGTAGAATCAAATCCTTCTCATATGGCCGGCCAAGAGCTTCCATAAGTGTTGATTTGTGGCTCCAAATGGTAAGTAGGTGGCGCCTCCTAGCCTTGCTCTTCAAGAAAAATTTTTTTCCTTCCATGCTTGGTTTTATTTGGAAGTATTTGGGCGCCTCCTAGTCTTGCTCCCCAAGTTTTGCTCCTTTCTTTTCATAGCTTGGCTCTTATGGAAATATTTTGGGCACCTCCTTGGATTGAGGATCCTAAATTGATCTCTTCTTAAGTGGCGCATGAAAGAAGGGACCTGCTTTCTTGTGGTGTGGGGACCAAAGTACACTGGATGGAGATGTGGCGTCCCCTGGACTCTGGCATGTGGCTGGGAGTGTGGCGCCCACTTACTTGAGCCTGGAAGAAAAATGTGGCACCCTGGACCTTGACTTGAAAAAGGTGGCACCAACCTAGAGAAGACCTAGGCCACTACTAGGACTTGTACTGAGTCAACATGACACAACAAAATTTAAATTGCAGGGAAATACAGACTCAAGACTAAAATTGAGTTGACCAAGTCAACTCTTATTACAAAACCAGAAAACCCTAATTCTTCGGGCAAGGTCAATCAGAGATCCAGATGGAGCCCTGAAGTCTTCTTCTGAGTCTGGTGCCCGCACCAATTCTCCCGGGGTGGGAGGAACTCGACCCTGTCGAAAATGGATCAAGTTGGCTCTAGTATCTCTCCAAGAGGTCTGGGTCCAATTCTTGTAATTCTTCTTGGGAGATCCAAGAGTCATCAGAATCTGACCTTCCTTGCCAGCGGACCAGGTATCTTTGGTATCCTCGATTACGAGTAGAGATAACCTGATCATCCAGGATCTTTTCAATCTGCTCTTTCCTCGCAGGCCAGTTTGTTGGTGGACACACAGGGTTGGGTTCACTCTCAAGAGCAGGATTAGGCTCAAAAGGCTCACTGGGAATCACAGCTGGCTCTCTATACTCTACTAGGTCTGTAATGTTGAAAGTGGAGCTAATGCCTAGTTCTGAAGGCAACTTGAGCACATAGGCATTGGACCCTACTCTCTTCACCACTCTAAATGGTCCAGCTCCTCTAGCATGTAACTTTCTAACAGTTCCAGGAGGAAACCGTTCAGGCCTTAACCTAATCATTACATAGTCTTCCTCAACAAAAGTTTTGATTCGCCTTTGAGAATCAGCCAACTTCTTATAAGTTTCATTACTTAAATTTATTTTGGCATGAATTTCTTTATGCAAGTCTTTTATATGCTGTGCAAAAACTTCAGCAGACTCGGAGACTCGTGTGTGGACTGGTAAAGGAGCTAGGTCAAGAGGTGTGTGAGGTTTGTAACCATGCACAATTTCAAATGGACTCTTACCTGTAGACCTATTGACCGAGTCATTGTATGCAAATTCAGCCCTAGGTAAGTACAAATCCCAGTTCCTAATGTTTTCACCAACAAGACACCTTAACAGATTGCCTAAACTATGGTTCACTACTTCGGTTTGGCCATCAGTTTGGGGATGATAGACAGTTGAAAACTTAAGTTTTGTCCCTAACTTATGCCAAAGGGTTTTCCAGAAATAGCTGGTGAACCGGACATCCCTATCTGAAACAATTGTCTTAGGTCGGCCATGGAGTCGAACTATCTCATTAAAGAACAGGGTGGCTACCTTAGACGCATCAAATGTTTGGGAACAAGGCAAGAAATGTGCCATCTTAGAAAATCGGTCGACTACAACACAGATAGAGTCATGCCTCCTCTGGGTCTTAGGCAAACCTAACACAAAGTCCATACTCACATCTTGCCAAGGACGATCTGGGACAGGAAGTGGGGTATAAAGGCCAGTGTTTTGTTTTCGCTGTTTGGCAACAGCGCAGGTCCGACACCTAGCCACAATGTGTGCTACATCTCTTTTTAAGCTAGGCCAGAAAAAGTGGTCTTCAATAGCCAGGGTGGTCTTGTCTTTTCCGAAATGGCCAGCTAGACCTCCAGCATGAATTTCCCAAATCAAAAATTTCTCTAAGAGAAGTTCTAGGGATGCAAAGCCTATTTTTAAAGAACAAAAAGCCATCTAAAAGGGTATAATCCTTATGATCACTAGATGGTCCTTGAGCTAGATCCAGGTACACAGTCTTGAAATCTGGACACGACTCATATTCCTCTTTGATCTGCTCAAACCCTACGACTTCAGCCCTAACAAAACTCAATAACAAAGATCGACGACTAAGGGCATCAGCTACCTTATTTTCAGTCCCAGCCTTATGTTTCAAAATGAAAGTATAGGACTGGATATACTCTACCCACTTAGCATGCCTAGGGTTAAGCTTCTTCTGGGAATTCAAGAATCTAAGAGCCTCATGGTCCGAAAATAGCACAAATTCCTGCGGTAGCAAATAATGTCTCCAGTAACGCAAAGCTTGCACTACCACATAAAATTCTTTATCATAGGTTGAATACCTAAGCTTAGCATCGTTAAGTTTTTCACTAAAGAATGCTACGGGATGATTCTCTTGGCTTAGGACTCCACCTATACCTACTCCTGAAGCATCACAGGCAACCTCAAATACTTTAGAAAAGTCGGGTAACCTCAAAATGGGTGCCTGGGTCATCCTATCCTTAAGATCTAGGAAGGCTTTATGGGCTGCTTTAGTCCACTGAAATTCTCCCTTCCTAATACAGTCTGTGATAGGAGCAACTACAGTACTAAACCCCTTGATGAATCGTCTATAGAAGGTAGCCAAGCCATGGAAACTTCTGACTTCATGCACATTGGTCGGCTCTGGCCATTATACTATGGACCTAATCTTCTCTGGATCGGCAGCCACGCCGTCAGGGGTTACTACAAAACCAAGGAAGATAACTCTACTGGTCATGAATTCACACTTTTTGAGATTACCGTAGAGACTATCATTCCTTAAAACTTGGTAGACTTGTCTAAGGTGGCCTAGGTGGTCTGCAAGGGTCTTATTATAGATCAGGATGTCATCAAAATAGACCACTACAAACTTTCCTATGAAAGCTCTAAGCACCTGGGTCATAATCCTCATGAAAGTACTAGGGGCATTGGACAACCCAAAAGGCATAACAACCCATTTGTAGAGACCATCCTTAGTTTTGAAAGCGGATTTCCACTCATCCCCTGGTCTAATCCTAACCTGATGATAGCCGCTCTTGAGATCAATTTTGGAAAAAATCATTGCACTGGCCATCATATCTAGCATGTCATCTAGTCTAGGGATGGAGAACCTATACTTGATTATGATTTTGTTGATGGCACGACTATCAACACACATCCTTCATGTGCCATCATTCTTTGGGGTCAGTAGTGCAGGGACTGCACAAGGGCTAAGACTCTCTCTAATGAACCCCTTCCTCAATAATTCTCCAACCTGCTTTTGCAGTTCCTTATGTTCAAATGGATTCATCCTATAATGGGGCAAGTTGGGTAAAGTAGCTCCTGGGATTAAATCTATGGAATGCTGGATATCCCTAAGAGGTGGAAGGTGGTCTGGCAGATCCTCGAGAAAAACATCCTCAAATTCTTCTAACAAAGGCCTAACTTCCTGAGGAGGCTCTGAGGGTGTAGGCGTCCTAAGTTCCTTAGCAGTCAACATCCAAATGGGTGAACCACTATGAATTTTTTGTTCTAGATCCTTAGCACTAATTAGGTTCACTCTTGTCTTCATCTCTCTGACCTTATTGGGTCCTTTAGCTACCTTGTCCTTAGGAGGGACTGAATGGATTATGATTTTTTTCCCATTAAAACTAAAGACACAGGTATTGGATTTTCCTAAGAGGGTGGCATCATGATCATATAACCAAGGTCTCCCAAGAATTATACTGCTCACCCCCATGGGCAAGACATCACACCAAATCTTTTCTTAATAGGATTGCATTTGGATTTGGACCTGACATCTAGACTGGATGGGTATAGAGGTAGAGTCTACCCAAGAAACCTTATAGGGGTTGGGGTGGGGGACTGGGATTAAGCCTAACATTTTGACAGTGCTAGCAGAAATGGCATTCACACAGCTCCCACTATCTATGATGATCTTACATACCTTATCCCCTAGTTTAAGGAAAGTTTGTAGGATGTTAGTCCTACGCCAATCCTCCTGAACTCTACTCTGGGACAGGATGCATCTCACAACCCCTAACTGGTCAGACTCTGTGAATTCCTCCTCTCCTTCATACTCATCAACCAAATTCATTCCGGCCTCATAAACTTCTTCTTCAAATTCTTCATTGGACCTGGAATTCTCTTCCTCTTCCTCTTCTATGTAAAGGGATCTACGAGGGCACTGGCTAGAAACATGACCTACCCTATGGAACTTAAAACAGGCTATGGCTGTGCACTGGCTGGAGATATGACCGGGTTTTTGGCACTTAAAACAGGTGATACTAGGGGTTCTCTGGGTGTCAGGTGCCTTACCTTTGTCCATGGGCCTAGGGGTGGGAATACCCTGACTAGGTTTGCTAGGGGTAACTTGGCTAGGTCCATTTCTTGGGATTGGGGCACTAACCCTAGAAGGCATAGGTCCTCTCTGAAACTTCTCAGTGTTCAGTGCAATCTGATAGGCTTGGTCTAGGTCAGTAACCTCTCTCAAAAATAATTCCCTCTTAATGTCTTCCCTAAGTCCAGCCCTAAACCTAGACAAAGTGACCTCATGGGCTTCACTCATATCACATCTCATCAGGTATTCATCAAAGGTGGTTATGTAGTCTGAGACAGATCGGTTCCCTTGTTTCAAGGTTTGCCATTGGTCTAACAGATTCTGCTGGTATGAAATGGATAGGTACTTATCTCTAAGCTTCTCTTTCATACCCTTCCAAGTGGTTATGGGCTCAACATTTCGTCTTCTAGTGGTTAGCTCAATGTTCCCCCAGTATAACCTAGCTTGACGTACTAACTTCATCTTGGCAAACTTGAACTTCCTTTCCTCAGACATGGCATACCACTCAAAGTACTGGTCCATCTCACCATCCCAATCAGAATACACCTTAGGGTTTAAGCTACCATCAAAAGTGGGTGCATCTAATTTGATGTTCCGAATGAACCTATCATCTCTATCTTCAGGCTCTGGGTCAGGCCTCCTATGATTAGGTTCAGGATCTCTGTATAGAGGTCTTCTAGGCTCCTGGTGTGGGTGAGGTTGAGGCATATTAAAATCTGGGTCAGGAGTCCAATTCTGATGCCTAGGTTCCTCAAGTACTTGGACTCGATCCCTAAGCTGGGTAAGATCCTCATGGACTTGTTCCTTAAACTGGGCAACAGTAGCAGTCATATCCTGACTCAATTTGTTCATACTTTCGGTAAGAGCTCTAACCATGGCCTCTAAATCAGGTTGGGCTTGACCAGGTTGGTAGGGTACTCCATTCCGGGTAGACATGATGATGCAAGCAAACACACCAAATGAGACTCGACTGAAATGACTACGGGCTAACTAGACCTAGAGCCCAAACTAGATGCCCAATCAGAGTGGCAAGCTAGCCTGTAGTAACTCGGGACTCAGCCAGGCAGGTGTAATGGGAGTGTTAGGTCCCTAAATGCCAATCCTATACACCAATCAGAGATTGGCCAGGTAGGTGGACCAGCACACAAGCCCTTCGGGATAGAATCCCTGAACCACCGTTCTAGACACTGAGTACAAAGCACACACAGAGTAACTAGACAAACTGACTCAACATTAGCCTAGACCCGACTTGTTGGTGTCCCTAGCCCACTAGGGCAAATTAAGTCTAATAAATTTTAAAATTAGACTTAGGATCGAATGAATGGGTGGTGGTTTTGGGCTAAGGAGAGATTATCAACTCCTCCCCTTATCTTAGATGCTCAATTGCCCTTAAGATGAATTAGGAGATGATCACTCATAGAAATAGAATTACTGTAATTTAACTCTCAAAAATCTCACAGAAACCAATAAATTACAGTAAAATTATGTAAAATAGTTTCAATTATATTGGTTCTAGCAAAATAAAAATCATACAATTTAGAGTTACTTGCAATAAGAAACAATTCCTGCAACAGGGTAGTTACAGACTGAAAATAGAATGCTTCCCCCGTTTACAATTCCTGCTACGAAGTTGTAACCCAGCAGATCCCCTACATGCCCTAGGAACACCCCATGGAATGGAAAGAGGAGGCTTGCACCCCACTTCATTCCTAGGACCGGATGTCCTGGGGAGTCTACTTCGAGCAGACAAAGTAAAAAGGAGAGATACTCAAAACATGCAAGCAAGTCAGAAACCCTAGATAGGGCTCTGATACCAAAAATGATGCAGAACGAAAGCTCTGATACCAAAATTGATGCAGAACAAAGAGATGATGCGATGCAGAAGTAAATTAAGACTATTTTTTTTTTTATATATTTTCAGAAGTCGGCTTTGACTCAAAGGAAAGTTAAACTAAATTGAAAGAAACTATATAATAATTGAAAGCACAATTCAAAGAAACTAGATTATCAGAGTAGTTCAGAAGTAAAGGATCGTTGGGGGTTGAGAAACTCCCAGACCTAGGGTTTCGCTATGAACTTTCAACAGGACAGAAGTAAAGAGAAGAGAAGGGTTATGGACCAGACAGTGATCTTCACCGAGTTTAGTGGAAGGACTCTCTTGAGTAGATTGTTGGATCCTCGGATTCGGATATCTTCGTAATGGATCCTCCAATACTGGTCCTTTGGCAGAGTTGGCTTCTCCTGAACTCAAGATCTGGGAAAGAAGAATAACAAGTTATGGAACTAGATACTCAAGGAAGGATTTACTAGATAAGAAGAACTTGAAAGTTGATGTTGCTGAAATCCTGATTCTCCTAGATGCTAATCTGACTTCCTCTGATATTTGCTCTGTATTCAAAGTAGCCGATCTGGACCTGGATGCTGGTGGTCGGCCTCTACTTGGGAGAGAGGGGCCGTGAGAAGATGGGGTAGGTTAGGGTTTGGTGGAATGAAGAAGATGATGGGCGGCTAGGGTTTGGAAGTGAAGTGGCTAACCTAGGGTTTTGGGATTTTGGGGTTGGAGATCTCACACCTTCTTAAGGTTCCTAGGGAACCCGGATTTACTCCCTCACGGAGCTCAACACCTGAATACAAGTGCGGAAGAGAGAAACACAAAGTTGCTCACACATAAATTGAATTCATTCATTAGTGTCCTTTAAAACTTACAAGAGGGGTTTATTTTATAGGTCTTTACAAGAGGTCAGGGTTTTACATCTTCCCATGTGGGACTAATAGGATGGATCCTCAAATTAGGCTTGTAGAATCAAATCCTTCTCATATGGCCGACCAAGAGCTTCCATAAGTGTTGATTGGTGGCTCCAAATGGTAAGTAGGTGGCGCCTCCTAGCCTTGCTCTTCAAGAAAATTCTTTTTCCTTCCATGCTTGGTTTTATTTGGAAGTATTTGGGCGCCTCCTGGTCTTGCTCCCCAAGTTTTGCTCCTTTCTTTTCATAGATTGGCTCTTATGGAAATATTTTGGGCACCTCCTTGGATTAAGGATCCTAAATTGATCTCTCCTTAAGTGGTGCATGAAAGAAGGGACCTGCTTTCTTGTGGTGTGGGGACCAAAGTACACTGGAAGGAGATGTGGCGCCCCCTGGACTCTGGCGTGTGGCTGGGAGTGTGGCACCCACTTACTTGAGCCTGGGAGAAAAATGTGGCACCCTGGACCTTGACTTGAAAAAGGTGGCACCAACCTGGAGAAGACCTAGGCCACTACTAGGACTTTACTGAGTCAACATGACTCAACAAAATTTAAATTACAGGAAAATACAGACCCAAGACTAAAATTGAGTTGACCAAGTCAACCCTTATTACAAATCCAGAAAACCCTAATTCTTCGGGCAAGGTCAATCAGAGATCCAGATGGAGCCCTGAAGTCTTCTTCTAAGTCTGGTGCCCGCACCAATTTGGGCATTGGAGTCGGCTTGGTTCTAGTTCGAGTCGACTCTCATTGTTAGCATGGCATGATTGCAAGGAGAAGAGTTGACTCGGGTTCATGCAAATCGGCTAGATTCTTAGAGGAGTCGGCTCGGATCTAAGTGAGTCACTCGGTTCTACTGGGAGCCAGCTCAGATATCTAGAAGTTGACTCTCATAACAGAATGAATAATCTGCGGTCTGGAAGAGCCAACTCGAGGGGTTTGAGCCAACTCTTCTAGAATACTCTCTACAGCAAGGAGTCGACTCGAGCAGTTCAAGCCAGCTCGGATGATGAGATTCTTTGAATCACGTGTTGCCACTGTGCTGGAAAGTTTTGGAGGGCTTTTGGTTCTTCTTGATCATGGTGTGTATATATATGTATATGAGATGGTTAGTCATATAGGAGGTTATTCTGTAATAGTCTAAGAAAACCAATCAAGAAAGAGAACCCACGTTTCTTCCTGATTTCATTTTCTGTCTTCTCCTTCTCCTTTACTTCTCAATCATTCCAAGGGATCGTTTGATCTTTGTTTGACCTGTATCTTACCGTGATCGTCTTTGGATCATTGGCAGATGGTCGTTCGTGCATCTGGATTGCTGAATTACTTCTATTGGAGCATTGATCAGGATGATTTTCACTCATAATTTGGTATCAGAGCTTTGATTGCATGAAGGAAGGAAGATCTCTACATCCAAGGAGTGCTAGAAGGTAAGATCTAGTACGTTCTTGATTCTTCTTGATTGTGGTAATGGCGTCAAGTAGTTTCAAGGTGGATTTCGAGAAGTATGATGGCAAGGGGAATTTTACCCTATGGCAACAAAGGGTAAAAGACTTGCTGGTTCAACAGAGGATCTATAAGGTCTTAGTTAAAGAGAGACTGGAAAAGATCAGTGTTGAGGATTGGGAAGAGTTGGAAGAGATCGTATCCAGCACCATCAAAATGTGTTTGGTGGATCAGGTTTTGCTGGAGGTGTGTATCGAAACTACGGCAAGGGGTCTTTGGCTGAGATTGGAGAACACATACATGGGCAAGAACATGACTAACAAGCTGTGGTTGAAGAAGCAGCTATATAGTCTAAGAATGCCTGAAGGAGGCGACCTCGTGGCTCACATTCAGAGGTTCAACCAGGTTTGTGTAGAGGTTATGAGTCTAGATATGAAAATTGACGAGGAGGATCGGGCATTGTTGCTATTATGTTCACTCCCGGGATCATATGAAAGGTTAATAACAACCTTGGTGTATGGGAAAGAAACCTTGATCTATGAAGAGGTTGTTGGAGTGCTCAGGTCAAATGAGCAAAGGGAGAAGATCTGCAAAGGAAGTCCTAACTCGTAGGTTCTTACTATGAATGAGAGGCAAGAAGACCAAAGGAAAGAGTTAGGGGAGAATCAAAGGGCAGATCACAGTCTCAAGGTAGTAAGAGGGGTTTGAAGTGCTTCAAGTGTCATCAGCTAGGTCACTTCAAAACAAGTGTCATCAGCTGGGTCACTTCAAAAGGAATTGCCCTCTTTTGAAGACTGAGAAAGGAAAGGCCAACACTAGTGATGCTGGTGTATCTGAAGGCAGTAAAGAAGATGTACTGATAGCTTCAGATGGATCAGTTGATTGGGATAATGCTTGGACATTGGATTCAACATGCTCTTATCATTATACCTCACATCGGGACTGGTTTGATACCTATGAAAAGGCTGATGGAGGTAGGGTAAGCCTTGGTTATGATCACCCTTGTTCAGTGGCTGGAGTTGGCACCATTAGGGTGAGGATGTATGATGGAGTGATAAGAACTCTGTCTAATGTCAAACATGTACCAGAATTGAAGAAGAATCTGATTTCTTTGGGCTACTTAGAAGGGCAGGGTTATGCCTTTAGTTGCTGGGCTGGTACTAGATGTTTGAGGATTACTAAGGAAGATTTGGTAGTGATGAGAGGGAGAAGACTGAGCAATAATCTATACAAGATGGAAGTCTCAATGGTGATTGATAGTGCAGAGGTGCTTGCAGCAGCATAGGAGGAGAAGCTTTCCTACCAGTTATGGCACTATCAAATGGGTCACTTGAGTGATCGAGGGCTTATAGAATTAAGTAGAAGAGAAAATCTTCCAGTGTTGAGGAAGGAAAGAAATGACCTGTGTGAGCCCTGCATTTTCGGCAAACAGCTTAGGGTGAAGTTTGCCAGTGGTACCAAGCAGAGTGAAGAAGTCTTAAAACTGGTTCACTCAGATATATGGGGACCGGCACCTGTTTTATACAAGGGTGGAGCAAGGTATTTTGTTACCTTCATTGATGACTTCTCTAGGAAATTATGGGTGTATCTGATGAGGAAAAAATCAGAGGTGTTCACCTGGTTCAAAGCCAGAGGGCTGAAGTAGAGAAGGAGACAGAGAAACATGTGAAGTGCCTTTGGTCTGATAATGGAGGAGAATACTCTAGCATAGAGTTCAGAAATTACTGTGAAGAGAATGGGATCAAATGCCATTTCACAGTAAGGGTGACTCCACAGCAGAATGGTGTTGCGGAAAAGATGAACCGAACACTATTGGAGAAGGCAAGGAGTATGAGGATGCAGTCATCACTGCCCAAGGCCTTTTGGGGTGATGCTATTACTCTGTCATGTTTTCTTGTGAATAGGTCCCCTCATTTCAAGCTAGATGGAGGACTTCCAGAGGAAGCTCGGAGTGGAAGAAGGTGGAGCTTGGCTACCTGAAGGTGTTTGGTTGCCCAGCCTATGCACATGTGGAGGCAACTGAACGGAGTAAGTTAGACCCAAAGTCAAAGAAGATGATCTTCATTAGATATCCACAAGGAGTCAAGAGTTACCTGCTGTGGGATCCACAGTCTCAGAAGGTAGTGATCAGTAGGGATGTCATTTTTGATGATAAGAGCATCTTGAAGATATCGGGAAGTATAGATAGAGCTGCAACTTCAAAGGTGAACAGCAGTGATTGTCCTTCACAGGTGAAGGATAGGCTATCTACATCAGCTAACCAGGGTGCTTCAATTGAGGTGGAGTTAGGCGAGGAAAGTCTTTTTGTGTTAAAGGATCAGAAAAAAAAATCAGTTGTTCAAAGTGAAGTGCAGGAACAAGTGCTGGAACATAGGAGACTTGCAGGCCAATGCAAGGGGAGTGGCTTTGCATAAACCTCAGCATACAATCCAAAAATCGATGAGATATGGTATGGATGAAAGCATATCTTATGCTCTCATATCTATGAATGGATATCTAGAAACATACAAGGAGGCCATGGAGAGTTCTGATAAAGAATCATGGAAGCAAGGCATGATGGAAGAGATGGAATCTCTTAGGAAGAACAAGACATGACAATTAGGGGATCTACTAGAAGATGCTCATGCAATTGGCTCCAAATGGGTGTTCACAAAGAAATTGGTACCTTCAAAGCAAGGTGGAGTGAGATTCAAAGCAAGGCTGATTGCAAAGGGATACTCACAAAAGGAAGGAGTTGACTACATCGAGGTATTTTCTCCTATGGTATGCCATACTTCAATCCGGGTATTGCTATCATTGGTGGCAGAACATGATATGGAATTGGAGCAAATGGATATAAAGACAGCCTTTCTACATGGAAGTCTGAATGAGAAGATCTATATGAAGCAACCTGATGGCTTTATAGAGATTGGACAGGAAGACAAGGTGTGTTTACACCAGAGGTCATTATATAGTTTGAAATAATCACCTCGCTAGTGGTATCGGAGATTTGATGCATTTATCTTAAGCCTTGGGTTTCTTAGATGTGAACAAGACTGCTGTGTGGATGTCAGGGATGCGGATATTGATAATACTTTGTATCTACTTTTATGTGTGGATGATATGTTGATAGCTAACAGAAGTATGAGTGATGTGAATCAGCTGAAGAAAGCATTATTTATTGAGTTTGAGATGAAGGATTTGGATCCAGCACAAAAAATCCTTGGAATGGAGATTTGCAGGGATATATGCAAAGGGATTCTCCATTTATCACAAGGATGTTACATCAAGAAGATTCTTGATAGGTTTGGGATGGAGAAAGCCAAACCGGTGAAGACACCATTACCAGGGCACATATCTCTCTCAAAGATACAGAGCCCCCAGACAGATGAAGAGAGAAAGTACATGGAGAGAATTCCATATGCAAATGCTGTAGGCAGTGTTATGTATTCTATGGTGTGTTGCAGGCCAGACATAGCATATGGTGTGTTGCCAGGTGAGCAAGTACATGGCAAATCCTGGGAAGGAACACTGGAAAGCATTTAAGTGGATTCTGAGGTATCTACAAGGGACTCAAAAGCATGGATTGGTATTTGGTGGGCAGCTAGAAGGACAAGGAAGGAACTCCAGGGAGTCATATGAAGGTTTGGGTCTTTTGGAAGGGTATGTGGATGCTAGTTATGCAAGTGATCTTGATACAAGAAGGTTTACTATTGGTTATATCTTCTGCTTGTATGGTGGACCAGTTTCTTGGAGATCTACCCTTCAACCTATCACTACTCTATCTACAACAGAGGTTGAGTATATAGGTATTACTGAGGCTGCAAAGGAAGTACTATGGCGGAAGAGTCTAATGGTTGAGATGGGGGAGGAACAATGATGCAGAATGAAAGCTCTGATACCAAAATTGATGCAGAACAAAAAAGATGATGCGATGCGGAAGTAAATTAAAATTAATGTATTTATTTATTTATTTTTTATATATATTTTCAGAAGTCGGCTTTGACTCAAAGGAAAGTTAAACTAAATTGAAAGAAACTATATAATAATTGAAAGCACAATTCAAAGAAACTAGATTATCAGAGTAGTTCAGAAGTAAAGGATCGCTGGGGGTTGAGAAACTCCCAGACCTAGGGTTTCGCTCTGAACTTTCAACAGGACATAACTAAAGAGAAGGGAAGGGTTATGTACCAGGCATTGATCTTCACAGAGTTTGGTGGAAGGACTCTCTCGAGCAGATTGTTGGATCCTCGGATTCGGATATCTTCATAATGGATCCTCCAATATTGGTCCTTTGGCAGGGTTAGCTTCTCCTGAACTCAGAATCTGGGAAAGAAGAAGAACAAGTTAAGGAACCAGATACTCAAAGAAAGGATTTACCAGATAATAAGAACTTGAAAATTGATGTTACTGAAATCCTGATTCTCCTAGATGCTGATCTGACTTCCTCTGGGATTTGCTCTGTATTCGAAGTAGCTGATCTGGACCCGGACGCTGGTGGTCGGCCTCTACTTGGAAGAGAGGGGCCGTGAGATGATGAGGTAGATTAGGGTTTGGATGATTGGTGGAATGAAGAAGATGATGGGCGGCTAGGGTTTGGAATTGAAGTGGCTAACCTAGGGTTTTGGTAGGATTTTGGGGTTCGAGATCTCACACCTCCTCAAGGTTCCTAGGGAACCCAGATTTACTCCCTCACGGAGCTCAACACCTGAATACAAGTGCGGAAGAGAGAAACACAAAGTTGCTCACACAGAAATTGATTTCATTCATCATTAAATTCAAGAGTTACATAGAGTTGAATATATAGACATAACAAAGAAATAAAATTTTATATATTTTCCATGTGGGACTAATAGGACCAACCCACACTTTAGGCATCAAATTCTCTTCCCAAGACTCCTTCCATAAGTGGGCAGCCCAAAAACTCCAAGAAAACTTGAAAATTGGCTCCAAATGGCAGGTTATGGGGGTGTCTCCTAGTATCTCTCCATGAATCAAGGATTTTCCCTTCATGGTTTGGCTCATTTGGACACCTCCTAGTCTTGCTCCACAAGTTTAGACTTCTTCCTTTCATGGCTTTGGCACTTTTGGAAACTTTTGGGAACCTCCTTGAATTCCTTCCCAAGACATGCTCTCTTCCCTTTTATAACTTGAATTTTTATGGAACATTGTGGGGCACCTCCTTGATCCTCTCTTCAAGAAAAATTCTTGCCATCCTGGCTTGGGTTTATCTGGAAAGAAATTGGCTCCTCCTTGGATTGAGGTATCTTGATGGATTTCTCTCCCAAGTGGTGCAAGAAAAAAAGGAACTTACTTCTTGTGGTGTAGGGACCAAAGACACTGGATGGAGATGTGGCACCTCTTGGACTCTGGCGTGTGGCTGGGAGTGTGGCGCCCACTTGCTTGGGCCTGGGAGAAAAGATGTGGCACCCTGGACCTTGACTTAACTAAAAAAAAAGTGGCACCAACCTGGAGAAGACCTAGACCACTACTAGGACTTGTACTGAGTCAACATGACTCAACAAAATTTAAATTGCAGGGAAATACAGACTCAAGACTAAAATTGAGTTGACCAAGTCAACCCTTATTACAAAACCAGAAAATCCTAATTCTTCGGGCAAGGTCAATCAGAGATCTAGATGGAGCCCTGAAGTCATCTTCTGAGTCTGGTGCCCGCACCAAACAATGTATGGTGGTCCTACATAGTGATAGTCAGAGTGCCATACATTTGACTCAGAACCTAGTTTATCATGCACGTACAAAGCATATAGACGTGAGGTACCATAGGATTCGAGAGCTGGTGGAGGAAGGAGAAGTGTCACTGGTGAAGGTCCATACCAAGGAGAACCAGGCGAATGCACTTACAAAGGCTCTACCAGGAGAAAGCTTTCAGTCATGTATGTAGTTGATGGGTCTGAGGAGTTTGGTGTAATAAACCTGTAATCTTGGATCACCAAGGTGGAGATTGTTGAGTCTCAGGTGGTGTATCCAAGATTCCAGGGGGTTGGGCCAAGGTTAAAGTTGGTCCAGTTATCATGGTCTCTCATGATGTATCTAGGGTTAGGATTATGTCCGGGAAAAGTCCTAGATGTTAGACTGAGTTTTGGTCAGTCTGGGCATTGGAGTCGGCTCGGTTCTGATTCGAGTCGACTCTAATGGTTGGCACGGCATGATTGCAGGGAGAAGAGTCGGCTCGGGTTCATGCGAGTCAGCTAGATTCTTAGAAGAGTCAGCTCGGATCCAAGTGAGTTGGCTCGATTCTGCTGGGAGCCAGCTCGGATGTCTAAGAGTTGACTCTTGTACTTAGAACGGATAATCTGCGGTATGAGAGTTGACTAGTATTTGCTAAATTGCTTCCACTGGAGCGTTGATCAGGACGATTTTTGCTCACAACATGGAATGCAAGCAACCTAAGGATGTACTACCAATAATGTAAGTCTTCATTTCAATTATTAAAGTTCCTTTTTAGTGCAATCTTGCCTTTCACCTATGCAAGAACGCATCCATCTGACTCCAAGTCTGGCGGACAAAGCTGGGAAACTTACAAAACTCCACACTCAAAGTCAAAAAACTTATAAAGCCCAACACTCAAAGCCGAAAAACTTATGAAACCCCGCACTCAAAATCGAAAAACTTTTGAAGCCCCACACCCAAAGCGTGAAAACTTACGAAGCCCCGCACTCAAAGATAAGAAACTTATGAAGCCTCATACTCAACTACCTTGCTCATAGTCCGAAGATGTCAGTTGGAAACTTTCTAAAATCTCACCATCTACCACTTGACTCACAGCTTGGCGAATCAAAAAGTGCTTGAAGTTCCGCATCCAACCACCTTGCTCACAGTCCAAAGATGTCAGTTGGGAAATCCTTGAAATCCCACCATCTATCGCTTGACTCACAACATGGCCAATCAAATCAAGAAGTTCCAAAAGCCCCGCACTCAACCACCTTGCTCACAATCCAGAGATGTCAATTAGAAAATTCCTGAAATCCTACCATCTATTGCTTGACTCATAGCTTGGCAAATCAAGAAGTGCCAAAAGTTCTGCATCCAACTGCCTTACTCATAGTTCGGAGATGTTGGTCGGGAAACTCCTGAAGTCTCATCATCTACTGCTTGACTCATAGCTTGGCAAATCAAGAAGCTCCAAAAGTCCAGCATTCAGGTTTGCATGACTTCGAGACTGGGAGAATAGAGATGAAGTGTTCCTAGAAACCTTCGTGCCAATCCTGAGGTTTTTAAATCAACCTGCAGCAACTAAGGCCTGGGAGAGGTGAACACCTGCAGTGACCATGAAGTCTATTTCCTTACCATGCAAAAGGAAAAAGGAATTGAAGAAAAAAGATAAGTCCAAGCTAAGCACATTATTCGAGCTGGGCTATTCCCTCATTACAAAGATAAGTCCCTCACAAACTCTGAAGGACCCTTTGAAAGTATGTCAAGGCAAAAAAAAGGAAGAGAAGAAAGAAAAGGAGATAAATGAATGGGATAATAGTTAGAAAGAAAATGATATCTTCATTAATGAATGTTTTCTTTACATCCTATGAAGGCTCCCAACAAGCTGGGAAGCCTTCCAAAATCTAAGTTACAAAGGAAGAAAAATCTTAAGTCTCGCTCACCGGCTCCTTCCCTGGCCGGCGAGTGATCACATCAGATGGTGGCAAGTCCTGGATGGCAGCAGCTTTGACTTTGATCATGACCGCCTCCAGCTTCGGCTCCATCTCCATGGTGGGCATCATTGGTCACAATGGGAAGGGCAGTCTTGAGCTCGGTAGATTTCTTCCCCAAGCTAGTCACCCTCACCTCGATGACGGCCAGCTGGTCTTGGAGGACCTTCATTTGGCCCTCCAGTTCTTGAACCCAGGCAGCCTGGGCCCAGGCCTCATCCCTCTCCTTTCGGAGGTGGGATTCCTTCATCAGCCCTAAGCAGGAGACCCTGAGGAGCTGAACATTGAGGGCTACCTGCATGAAGAAGGACAATCAGTGCTTTTGCAGATGAAAGAAAGAAAGCGAAGTAACTAAGAAGGTGACTCACCGAGAAGAGCCGGGGGAACACCCCGGTGAAGACATCCACCACCGACCGGTTGACCCTCTCTTGGCGGTCCAGTGGTTGGGCAAGGGTTGTCAACACATCCTCGGCTAACCTTCCATCCTTCGTCAGCCTGGCATCCCAGGGCATGATGATGGATATTTTCTTTGACCCTACCCTCGATGTCTTAGACGGCTCCAAGGGCTCTGAGGTAGTGGTTGGTGGGGACTCGGCATCGATAAACTGGTCGATCAAAGGCCTGTCCCCAGATGATAGTGCTGGGCTCTTTTTGACGGTGTCTCTCGCCACCTGCTCCACCTCTGACAGTGGTGGAGCTTCGACTCTTACAGGGGCCATTGGAGGAGCTAGCAAGGCCCCCTCTGTTGGTCGAGCCTCCCTCCGGGGCTCGCGGCCTGAAGAATGGAACATCAGCCTAGGTACGACCTGTGCAGCGGGAGGCCTCCTCCTGGCGGGCTCACCGACGGGCCTCCATCCTAGCCCCTCTCATGTTTTCTTCGTAGGTTCCCCTTCAGGCCCTGCAGAGGCAGCCCTCTTCTTAGACATGCTCTGGAGCTCGTCCATTGAGAACCTCATCTCTGTGGAGTGCAAAGAAGATCTGTTAGTCATCTATCAAAAGCAGACATCAAACTCAAAAAAAAGAAGAAGCCCAGTATCAAGCCTTACCCTGAGATGGGGCCTAGCTGACTTCGGCATCGATAAGGTTTCACTTAGTCAGCAGATCCTGAAGGGTCAAAACCTTGAAAGTGATGAGCCGATTGAATATCTCTTTATCGATCGGCTTGAGTGCAGATTGTCAGTTGGGGGAGAGATCTAGGTCACTCCAAACCTAGTCCACCCCCTCAACCAAGGCGAAGAGAAACCTAACCTTCCATCCTTTGATGGAGGAAGGTAGGTCAAGCTTGAGGGTCCCCATATAGGGGGCCATAAACCACCACCTCTTGTCGGATGGGTGGTGCTTCAGGGTGAACAAGGCCCTGAAGAGGGAGAAATGGGCAATAACTCCATGGAAGTGGCAGAGAATAATGAAGCAGAAGATAGTTTGGATAGCATTGGGAGCAAGCTAGGCCAAGATTTGGATAGCGTTGGGAGCAAGCTGGGCCGAGACCAAGTGATAATTGCTCAGAAAAGAAAGGAAGAAGGGATGGAAGGGAAGGCGAAGATCCCCAAAGAACAAGTCTTCGTACATGGTGATTCAGCCCGGGCTACTAGAAGTAATCCATTCCTCCAGTCCTGGAACAGAATGGAATCAGGGACCCTAAACTCTCTCCGAACGTGGAGGAGGTCCCCACCGGTCATCACCGAAGTAATGCCAGAGGGATCACCAGACTCCCGGATGGGAGCAGAAGGAGAAGGAGGTCCCAGCTCCCTGACAGGAATTAAAGGAGGAGGTGGAGGAGCCGCAGGGCATCCAATGACAATCCTCGACTAGCAGGGACCCCTGCGGACTACAAAAAGAGCTTCCTCTTCCTCGCTATCTGAGAAAGGAAGCCTTGGTTGAGATGGCCTCTCCTCATTGAAAAAATCCATGCGATGGTGCCCATCATCGAAGGAACTCATGGTAAGTGAAGAAGAAGAAGAGGAGGCCTAGAGACCTAACAAGAACTCACCTTTAGCATAGGCCAAAGGAGAAGAACAGAAGAAGCAAAGGGAGGAAGAAGGAGGAGAGGTCTAACCTGCTAGAAACTTCGACTCTGTAGCAAGAAGGAAGACTGGGGAAGAAGATGAGCACTGCAACCTTTTGCGCTCGAAACATCCTTAAGGGATAAGGGGGTAGAAGGGCAAGTCCCTTTCAAGCATCTGCAGAGTCCCATCACCTTGTATGAGTCGAAGACATGCACCTCTTCATCTTCTTGGCCAACCGAAGCTCTCCACATGTCGAGATTTGCTAAGGGTGATGCTTGGATTCAGAGGTGCACGCATCGATTCTGGTGCAGTAATTATGGTATCCTTAAAGGAAGGCTGACATGGTGCCGCTTCGTTGGGACAGATGCATAATCAGCAGAGCACCGATGCTCGAGGCATTAATGGCATAGAAAATGTATCCCTCCACATCAGCACAATCATTACTCTCATTGCCCCGAGCACTGCTTCGTTCCTCGGGCTCGAGAGTGGGGGGTATCTGATATGGCACAACCTGGATGCGGTGCCCAATTGAAGATTCGAAGCTGAGCCCTCTATCTGAGGTAGCTCCTAGTCGGGGTCATGCTCATAGGGCGAGCCCTCTGTTTGGGGTCAGCTCCTGGCCAGGGTCATGCTCATGTGTTCCAAGGTGAGCCCTCCATCCGAGGTCAGCTCCAAGCTAAGGTCATGCTCACAGGGTGAGCCCTCCATATGAGGCCAGCTCCCAATCAGGGTCGGGCTCATGCATGCCAAGGCATGCCCTCTGTCTGAGGTCGGCTCCCAACTGGGGTTGTGCTCATAGAGCGAGCCCTCCGTCTGAGATCAGCTCCTGGCTAGGGTGTGCTCATGCATGCCAAGGCAAGCCCTCCATCTGAGGTCAGCTCCTAGCCAGGGTCATGCTCATGTGTGCCAAGGCGAGCTCTCCATCTGAGATCAACTCCCGACCAAGGTCATGCTCATGCATGCCAAGACAAGCCCTCTATTCGAGGTCAGCTCCTAGCCGGGCCATGCTCATAGGATGAGCCCTCTACTGAGGTTAGCTCCTGGCCGGGGTCATACTCATGCATGCCAAGGCGAGCCCTCTGTCCAAGGTTAGCTCCCAGCTAGGGTCGTGCTCCAAGGGAAAGCCCTTCATCTGAGGTCAGCTCATGGCTAGGGTCGTGCTCATGCATTCCAAGATGAGCCCTTTATCCGAGGTCAGCTCCTAGCCAGGGCCGTGCTCATAGGGCGAGCCCTCCATTTGAGGTCAGCTCCAGCTTGGGATCATGCTCATGCATGTCAAGGTGCCCCCCCATCCAGGGTCGGGTACGTAGCTGAAGTCGTGCCCGTGCCCTTCGAAGGTGGCCCCCGTATCCGAGGTCGGGGGCCTAGCCGAAGGCATCCCCCATATCCAGGGTCAGGTGCCTAGTCGAAGGCGTCCCCCATATCCAGGGTCGGGCACCTAGCCGAAGGCAGCCCCTGAATCTAAGGTTGAATGCCTAGCAGAGGTTGTGCTCCCGTTTCCAAAGTCAGGCTCTCCAGATTGGGCTCCCCCTCTCCTCTTGCTGAGTTCGGAATTCCTACTAGTGACAGAAAGAGGGAGGACCAACAGAGGCACAGACTATGGCATGAAAGTTTCCAGCTACCTGTGACCCCCCATAAATGGCGTATGCCCTGCCAAAAAACTCAAATCCTGCAATGTGCTACCTACATGTCCTGTGCAATGCATGCCCCGCTAGGCTTCACACCCTGTTGCGTACTACCATGTCAACAACCATGCAATGGAGGACACTGATCCTCATGATACGGAACCTGAACCTCCTCCAAGAGGAGTACTCCAATAAGGCCATAGGCCCTGTGATACTCTGACGGTCCCTCCTGGAATAGGAATGCTCCACCATGGCTCAAGGCTCAGCAGCACGATGCCTAGCCCTCCCACGGAAAATTACACCACCAGAGGGATAAGATCTGTACTATGCTGGCGACCACCCCCAAATAGAAGGATCTCTTCCAAAGGACTAGACCGACAGGGAGAGGCTGCAGACAAAGGAGAACCCCTCCAGAAAAGGACATCTCAATAAAGTTCCAGGCTTGGTCTGGGCCACTCCTACTCATATAAATATAAAAGAAATGACCCACGAGGTGGGAGAGAGGCAACTAGTAAGACTCAGAAAGCAAACGGGCAAGGAACCATCCAAGAGAACCTCCCACCTCTTTGATCTCTACTCGATCCTATCTTTCCATTTCAATTCCATCTTTCATCCTCTATACGGAGAGTCCCCAAGCTTTTTGCCATAAAGGTTATGTTCTTCTTGATCGTCCCAAACTGACTTGACCATCGGAGTGCCCTCATCGAAATCTCCGGCCCAGATCTGTTCTTTTTTGCAGGCCATGTCGGAAGAGGACTGCGTGCCCGATGGGAGCTCGACGAGTTCACGCCACATCAGAGCTACAGGCCACGAGGATCTCAGCGGCAACAATAGCCATTAAAAATAAGTTTGAAAAACTAGCAATTATATTGTCAGGAGATAGTATGGTCAGCTCATAAACTTCAAGGGTTGACTTGAGTCCTTCTAGAGTCAACTCAACTTGTTAGGCGTTGACTCACTATCCATGGTTTCAAAATTTAAATCTATCTTTCCAATTGTGGTCACTTGGGAGTTTGGCTTGATTAATATTGGGATCAACTTTTTTTTAAGAAGTTGACACAAGGTAAAAATATTATTTTCTACTACTCTCTGTATTTTATTTTAAGATATCATTGGAGTTGGTGATGGGGACATCAAAACCCATCAGGGTTTTTTCTTTTTTCTCCTTGATTTTTTTTTATTTTATATTTTTTTATTCCAACTATTCCACCTATCCCCGCTATTCCCATTTTATTCCACACTTATCTCTAACTTATCCCTAGCTATTCATGTCATCTTCTCCACCTTTTTGCCTAGATCCAAGTTCCCCTCCCCTCCATTCCTAGTCGACACACCGTCGGATCTCCTCCCTTCCCTACGTCTGCCACCTAACCCGCCACCGCCGGTCATCTCCGCCCGTGCCACCGTCCACCTCCCGTTGCCTGTGATGCCCTGCTGCCATGAAGACTCCACCATGCCCTACCTGATCTCCATGCTGTCGGCCGAGCCATCATCTTCCCTGCCACCACCGACCGCCTAGATCTCCCGCATCTCCGACGGAATCATCTTCCCGTCGCCTCCAAATCGGTACCCCCATGCCGCCTGCATTACCTCACTGCCACCCTGCCGGTCTCCACCCATCCAGATCTCCACCACCGCCCCCTCCTTCATCTCGTTCATCTCTGGCCGCTGCCTTTACCCAGCCGCCGGTCATGCCTCCCTGCAAGGCCCTCGTCCGTCGTCACCCCCTCTGTTCCATGGTCACAAAAGAAAATTTGCATGGATCTCAGAGTAGCAGAGCAGCTTTACACGGATTTCAGAGCTGCACGCTTCTCAGAGCTGCATGCTTTTCAGAGCAAGAATTTTTTGCAAAGTTATCAGGCTTGCATAAATTTCAGAGCAGCTCAGCATGGATGGATCTTGATGAATTTGTGTTATATTTAAATTTTTAATTTGGATGTATTGATTAGTTTGAAATTATTTTAATTTCAAGTTTGTTTTAGATTAGATTATTAGTTTGAAGTTTATTAGGATTGGGATAGGTTTCATCTTTATCTTGTAAGAGGGTTGGAAAGTCAATAAATACCACCCTCAGTTCTTTGTAAAAATTGGTGAATAAAGATGAGTGTTTAGAAAAGAGTGATTCTTTTCGTTCGCCTCGCATTGGGAGGGTATGAGGCTCATTTTTCCTTCGCCTTTGGGCGTCGAGGGGTGTGAGATCCTATTCCTTCACTTTCGAGCATCGAGGGATGTGAGACTTTCGAGCATCGTAGGGTGTGAGGCCCTTTTCCTTTGTTCTTCGAAATATCACGGGGTGTGAGGCCCTTTTCTTTTGTTCTTCGGAACATCGCGGGGTATGAAGCCCTTTTCCTTTGTTCTTTGGAACATCGCGGGATATGAGGCTCTAGTTATCCCCTTCTTGATCCTAATCCCAGTAGACTTCTTAGCTCTCCAACGATCCTCCTAGCCTTGTCCCACATCAATTTTGGTATTAGATCATGGTTAAACTAGGGTTTAATCATTCTTGTGCTGAAATTTTTTGCAACTTAGTTCTCTTTAAGTACTCAGATCGGGTGCTTCACCATAGCCATCCGGTCATAGGAAAAAAAAGGGCTACAAGATCCTCGCAACCCATGCAAATGAAATTTCCTATGGCGTGTAGGGGTGTTGCTGTGAATTGACCCTTGAAGAAGAAAACAAAGAGATAGGCATATTTAGATTTTAATTTTTGCATCTCGGTCATTTTAGTACATAGTCTATTATTTTAATTGTTTCTATTTGTAGATAACTCAAAAAAAATCTGATTTTTATTTTTTTGGATTCCATATGATTGAAAGTATTTTTCAAAATTTTTTCATAAATTATTTTGGTCTGTAGATTTTCTACCTGCCGAAATACTACCTGAGAATAGTTCTACCCTATTTTTCAGCAAAGCTAATTTCAGCAAGTTTAGGATTCTTTTGGTAAAATTTTTTGTATATTTTAATATTTACTGCATATTAGATACTTATCTGTAGAATATATCCTTATTTAAAATAAAAAAATTTAAATAATGAAAGCAATGAATATTTTTAAGGAAAAAAGAAGACTCGAGGAATACAAAGAAGGAGACTTTGTTTTGGTTAGAATATGACCTGAACTAATTATATGCCCGTAGTAGTGGACCATACAAAGTAATTAAGAAAATTGGACCTAATGCCTATGTACTTGAATAGCCACCTGAACTAGGTATTAGTCCAACTTTCAATGTTTCAGACCTTGTCGAGTATAGGGAGCCAACGTTGATTCCTAGTGAGCCATTTGGGAATAATCCTGTCCTTGAGAGTGAACTAACCCAAGTATGTCCACCTGCCATACCACCAGCCTAGAGAGACAAGATCAAACAGATCTTGGATAACAAGATCACGCTACCCGGAGCAAAGATTACCAGCGATATCTGGTTCATTGGCAAGGATGACCTAAGTCTAATGATTCTTGGATCACCAGAGAGGACTTGCAGAGAGTTGCCCCTGACTTACTAAAGTATTATACTAGTGGAGTTGATCCATACTCGATAGGGTCGAGTTCCTCCCACCCGGGGAGAATTCGTGCGAGCACCAGGGTTAAAAGAAATTGACAGGTTGAATCCACATCCCTGAAGATCACCTGTGAGTAAAATCTTGAACCCAACCCTATTTATCATGTAAATATTTTATTTTAAATTCTATTATTTTAGTTTAGGTACGGTAAACCCTTTTTACCAACTGTAATTAGGGTTTTGTTTATTTTGGATTAAAACCCTTTTTACCAAGTTGAGTCGAAATCCTAGTTCAGTCAAACCCTAATTATCCAATTGGGATCTTAGTGGTCCAATTTAATTAGCCCTTTTTACTAACTTTAATTGGGTTTTTATTTTGAAAGCCTAATTAAGTATGGTTAGTTCAATTAGTTATCAGTTGGTTAATTATTTATTGAGTCCTTGTAATTAGTTAAGTCATTGAGTCCTGTATTACAAGAGGGGACCTAGACAGCATCCCATGTGCACCAAATTGAAGACTCAAGACAACCCATGTACTAGCCTAAGTCACAACCTCTTCTTGGCGCGACATTTTCAAGGATTTGGACATCAACACATGACATTGGGACAATACCATTTGGACATTTAATTTTGGGACAAGAACACATGCCATATCACTTGTATTTGGACATGCAACAAGATTAAGACATCCCCACACGACAACCTCCTTTGGTCGGCCCATGAAGAGAAGATTAATTAGCACATCCCATTTTTAAGAGGAGTAAGTGTGAAGGACTCTCATCTTTGGCGCCCCTCCATTCAATCTAATTCACACCAAAAGCAAAGTAGTCAGCCAAATTACACTTCCTTCTTATCGCCAACTTCAAAGGGAGTTTCAAGTTATTTACTCACCAAGTGTTGGAGGTCCAAGGGTTTCTACTCCTAGCATTTCACTCAAACAAGTTGCTAGTTGCTCAATCTTCAAGAACTTAAGAGTTTCATCAAAATTCTTGAGTCTTCTCCAATCCAAACTAAAGAGTCCATGCACCTGCAGAAGGCTACATTATCAAGACTCCTGAGTCCACCCATCATGACCAACCAAGGAAGCAATTGTGGCCCTTCATCAAAGCTCATCACCACCTCCATCTTGGTGCCAACCTTGGATAGGAGTCCCATTCAATCCATCAAGCAGGAGTCCAGGCTACTTATATCAAAATTCCAGAGTTGTAGTTCAAAGAGAACAAGAGTCTTGTATTTGAGTCCTTTACTTCACTGGTTAGGGATATATAAATACCCCACCAGCCCCCCTTGTAATTCATGAAATTATTATTGAAATACAAAGAAATTATGCTGAATTTTTCCTTTACTGTGTGCATCACGGGGTGTGAGGCCTTTCCTTTGTTCCTTTGAAGCATCACGGGGTGTGAGGCCCTACTTATCCATCCGACGAGAAGATCCATCCACTACTTCTAACCCTTTCCCTTCTTTCTTTTTCCTTTCTTATTGCTTTCTAACCCAAGATTATTTTGCTGAGTGTTTTGCAGGTGACCAAAAATCTAGATCTGGTGTTCTTGCCTCGGAATCATCATCGTGTAAAAGATCAGAGCCCAGAAGCGAAATCTTGAAATCCTATCACTACGATCTTGAGAGTCCTGTCAGACCTACATCTGGTGTTCTTGCCTCGGATCAGCATCGTGTAGAAGATCAGAGCCCAGAAGCAAAATCTTGAAATCCTATCACTACGATCTTGAGAGTCCTGTCAGACCTACATCAAGATAGTGATCTTCGTTGGTAAAGTATGAACTTATTCTCTCGTTAATTTCTGACTCACTGAAAATAAATCCTAGTTTTAGTGGTTTCTCAACCACCAGGTCCTATTTTTTTTTTTAATTACTTTATAGGTTTACTTGTGCGGGTAACAGACTTATTAGTTTCCTTTACTATCTATTTTGAGTCCTCCTTTAAAATCTAAAAAAATAAAAATATTAATTACTATTTTATTATTTATTTATTTATCATGCATCAATGGATCTTCTCGTCGGATGGATAAGTATGGAATAAAATGGGAATAACAGGGATAGGTGGAATAGCTGGAATAAAAAATATAAAATAAAAAAAATCTAGGAGAAAAAAGAAAAAATCATGATGGGTTTTGATGTCCCCATCTCAGTTCGGTATCATAGCAGGAGAGGATTAGGGTTGAGAAAAAAAAGAGAGTTGCAGCATCGAGCTTGACTCGATGGAGTCGAGTTTTTTTCCATCCCAGGAAAATGTTTGGGATATCAAAATCCATCAGGGTTTATTCTTTTTTCTCCCATATTTTTTTATTTTAAATTTTTTTATTCCAGCTATTCCACCTATCCCTGCTATTCCTATTTTATTTCATACTTATCCCCAACTTATCCCTAGCTATTCCTGTCATCTTCTCCATCTTTTTGCCTAGATCCAAGTTCCCCTCCCCTCCGTTCCCAGCCGATGCACCGCCGGATCTCCTCCCTTTCTTATGCCAGCCGCCCAACCCGCCACCATCGGTCGCCTCCGCCCGTGATGCCCTGCTGCCATGAAGACTCTGCTATGCCCTGCCAGATCTCCATGCCATCGGTCAAGCCATCATCTTCCCCGCCATCGCCGACCACTTAGATCTCCCACATCTCCGTCGACCACTTAGATCTCCCGCATCTCCGCCGGAATCTCTCTCCAAAGACCCCCTCCTTGTTCCACCTCTCGAAGGAGATGCTGCGCATCGCCTCCCAACCGGCACCCCTGTGCCGCCCGTGTCGCCTCACCGCCACCCTGCCGGTCTCCACCCGTCCAGATCTCCACCACCACCCCCTCCTTCGTCTCGCTCATCTCCAGCAGTCGCCTTTCCCCAGCCATCGACCGTGCCTCCCCGTAAGTCCCTCGTCCATAGTCACCCCCTCCATTCCATGGTCACAAGAGAAAATTTGCACGGATCTCAGAGCAGCAGAGCAGCTTTGCATGGATTTCAGAGCTGCACGCTTCTCAGAGATGCATGATATTCAGAGCAAGAATTTTTTGTAAAGTTATCAGGCCTGCACATATTTTAGAGCAGCTCAGCACAGATGGATCTTGATGAATTTGGGTTATATTTAAATTTTTAATTTGGATGTATTGATTAGTTTGAAATTATTTTAATTTCAAGTTTGTTTTAGATTAGATTATTAGTTAAAAGTTTGTTATGATTGGAATATGTTTCATCTTTATCTTGTAAGAGGGTTGGAAAGTCTATAAATACTACCTCAGTCCTTTGTAAAAATTAGTGAATAAAGATGAGTGTTTAGAAAAGAGTGATTCTTTTCGTTCGCTTCGCATTGGAAGGGTGTGATGCCCGTTTTTCCTTCACCTTTGGGTGTCGAGGGGTGGGAGACCCTATTCCTTCACTTTCGAGCGTCGAGAGATGTGAGACCCTATTCCTTCGCTTTCAAGCATCGCGGGGTATGAGGCCCTTTTTCTTTGTTCTTCGGAATATCACTGGGTGTGAGGCCCTTTTCCTTTGTTCTTCAGAACATCGCGGGGTGTGAGGCCATTTTCCTTTGTTCTTTGGAACATCGCGGGGTGTGAGGCCCTAGTTATCCCCTTCTTGATCCTAATCCCAGGAGACTTCTTAGCTCTCCAATGATCCTCCTAGCCTTGTCCTACATTAATTTTGGTATCAGAGCATGGTTTAACTAGGATTTAATCATTCTTGTGCTAAGATTTTTTTCAACTTAGTTCTCTTTTAAGTACTCAGATCGGGTGCTTCACCATAACCGTCTGGTCATAGAAAAAAAAGGGCTACAAGACCCTCACAACCCATTCAAATGAAATTTCATATGGCGTGTAGGGGTGCCACTGTGAATTGACCCTTGAAAAAGAAAATAAAGAAATAGGCATCTTTAGGTTTTAATTTTTGCATCTCGATCATTTTAGTACATAGTCTGTTGTTTTAATTGTTTCTATCTGTAGGTAATTCACAAAAATCTAATTTTTACTTTTCTGGATTCCCTATGATTCAAAGTATTTTTCAGAATTTTTTCATAAATTATTTTGGTCTGTAAATCTTCTGCCTACCGAAATACTACCTGAGAATAGTTCTACCCTATTTTTTGGCAAAGCTAATTTTAGCAAGTTTAGGGTTCTTTTGGTAAATTTTTTTGCATATTTTAATATTTACTGCATATTAGATACTTATCTACAGAATATATCCTTATTTAAAATAACAAAATTAAATAATGAAATTAATGAATATTTTTAAGAAAAAAAGAAGACTCGAGGAATACAAAGAAGGAGACTTTGTTATGGTTAGGCTATGACCTGAACTAGTTATATGCCCATAGTAGTAGAACATATAAAGTAATTAAGAAAATTGGACCTAATGCTTACGTACTTGAATAGCCACATGAACTAGGTATTAGTCCAACTTTCAACGTTTTCGACCTTATCGTATATAGGGAGCCAACGTTGATTCATAGTGAGTCATTTGGACCTAATCCTGTCCTTGAGAGTGAACCAACCCAAGTATGTCCACCTGCCATACCACCAGCCCGGAGAGACAAGATCGAATGGATCTTGGATGACAAGATCATCGCTACCTGGAGCAAAGATTACCAGTGATATCTGGTTCGTTGGCAAGGATGACCTGAGTCTGATGATTCTTGGATCATCAGAGAGGACTTACAGAGAGTTGTCCCTGACTTACTAGAATATTATACCAATGGAGTTGACCCATACTCGACAGGGTCGAGTTCCTCCCACCCGGGGGAATTGATGCGGGCACCAAGGCTAAAAGAAATTGACAGGTTAAACCTACATCCCTATAGATCACCTGTAAGTAAAATCCTAAACCCAACCCTATTTACCATGTAAATATTTTATTTTAAATTCTATTATTTTAGTTTAGGTAGGGTAAACCCTTTTTACCAACTGTAATTAGGGTTTTGTTTATTTTGCGATAAAACCCATTTTACCAGGTTGAGTCAAAATCCCGGTTGAGTCAAACCCTAATTACCCAATTGGGATCTTAGTGGTCCAATTTAATTAGCCCTTTTTACCAATTTTAATTGGATTTTTATTTTGAAAGCCTAATTAAGTATGGTTAGTTTAATTAGTTATCAATTGGTTAATTATTTATTAAGTCATTGTAATTAGTTGAGTCACTGAGTCTTGTATTACAAGAGGGGACCCAGACAGCATCCCATGTACACCCAATTGAAGACTCAAGACAACCCATGTGCTAGCCTAAGTCATAACCTCTTCTTGGTACCATATTTTCAAGGATTTGGACATCAACACATGACATTGGGACAACACCATTTGGACATTTTTTTTTGGGACAAGAACACATGCCATATCACTTGTATTTGGACATGTAACAAGATTATGACATCCCCACATGGCAACCTCCTTTGGTCGGCCCATGAAGAGAAGATTAATTAACGCCTCCTATTTTTAAGAAGAGTAAGTGTGAAGGACTCTCATCTTTGGTGCCCCTCCATTCATGCTAATTCACACCAAAAGCAAAGTAGTCGGCCAAATTATACTTCCTTCTTATCGCCAACTTCAAAGGGAGTTTCAAGTTATTTGTTCACCAAGTGTTGGAGGTCCAAGGATTTCTATTCCTAGCATTTCCCTCAAACAAGTTGCTAGTTGCTCAAGCTTCAAGAATTCAAGAGTTTCATCAAAATTCTTGAGTCTTCTCCAATCCAAACTAAAGAGTCCATGCACCTGCAAAATGCTATATTATCAAGACTCCTGAGTCCACCCATCATGACCAACCAAGGAAGCAATCATGGCCCTTCATCAAAGCTCATCACCATCTCCATCTTGGCGCCAACCTTGGATAGGAGTCCCATTCAATCCATCAAGCAGGAGTCCAGGCTACTTATATCAAAATTCCAGAGTTGTAGTTCAAAGGGAACAAGAGTCTTGTATTTGAGTCCCTTCACTGGTTGGGGGTCTATAAATACCCCACTAGCCCCTCCTTGTAATTCATGAAATTATTATTGAAATATAAAGAAATTTTGCCAAATTTTTCTTTGCTGTGTGCATCGCGGGGTGTGAGGCCCTTCCTTTGTTCCTTTGGAGCATTGCGGGGTGTGAGGCCCTACTTATCCATCCGACGAGAAGATCCATCCACTACTTCTAACCCTTTTCCTTCTTTATTTTCCTTTCTTACTGCTTTCTAACCCTAGATTCCTTTGCTAAGTATTTTGTAGGTGACCAAAAATCTAGATCTGGTGTTCTTGCCTCGAAACTGGCATCGTGCGGAAGATCGGGGCCCGGAAGTGAGATCTTGAAACCCTGTCGCTACAATCTTGAGAGTCCTGTCAGACCTACAGTGAGAGAGCGATCTTCATTGGTAAAATCTAAACTTATTCCCTTCTCGTTAATTTCTGACTCGTTGAAAATAAATCCTAGTTTCGGTGGTTTCTTAACCACCAGATCCTATTTTTTTTAATTGCTTTATAGGTTTACTTATATGGATAACAGACTTATTAGTTTCCTTTACTATCTCCTTTGAGTCCTCCTTTATAATCTAAAAATATAAAAATATTAATTACTATTTTATTATTTATTTATTTGTCCTGCATCAATGGATCTTCTTGTCGGATGGATAAGTATGGAATAAAATGGGAATAGCGGGGATAGGTGGAATAGCTGGAATAAAAAATATAAAATAAAAAAAGTCTAGGAGAAAAAAGAAAAATCCTTGATGGGTTTTGATGTCCCCATCTCAATTCGATATCAGAGTGGGAGAGGATTAGGGTTAGAGAAAAAAAAAAGAAAAAGAGAGAGTTGCAACATCGAGCCTGACTCGACAGAGTCGAGTTTTTCTCATCCCTGGGAAATGATGGGGACATC
This sequence comes from Areca catechu, assembly GCA_021397845.1. Taxonomy (NCBI): domain Eukaryota; kingdom Viridiplantae; phylum Streptophyta; class Magnoliopsida; order Arecales; family Arecaceae; genus Areca; species Areca catechu. The sequence continues at coordinate 126,997,190 of CM038050.1, forward strand.
AAAATCCATCAAGGTTTTTTCTTTTTTCTCCCAGATTTTTTTTATTTTATATTTTTTTATTCCAACTATTCCACCTATCCCCGCTATTCCTCTTTTATTCCATACTTATCCCTAACTTATCCCTAGCTATTCCTGTCATCTTCTCCACCTTTTTGCCTAGATCCAAGTTCCCCTCCCCTCCGTTCCCAGCCGATGCATCGCCGTATCTCCTCCCTTCCCTAAGCCGGCCGCCTAACCCGCCACCGTTGGTCGCCTCCACCCGTGCCGCCATCCACCTCCCGTCGCCCGCGACGCCCTGCTGCCATGAAGACTCCATCGTGCCCTGCTGGATCTCCACATTGTCGACTGAGCCGTCGTCTTCCCCACCACTGCCGACCGCCTAGATCTCCCGCATCTTCGCTGGAATCTCTCTCTGAAGACCCCCTCCTTGTTCCACCTCTCGAAGGAGATGCTGCGTGTCACCTCCGAACCGGCACCCCCATGCTGCCTGTGTCGCCTCGCCGTTGCCCTGCCAATCTCCACCCATCCAGATCTCCACCATCTCCCCCTCCTTCATCTCGTTCATCTCTGGCAGCCGCCTTTCCCTAGCCACCGGCCATGCCTCCCCGCAAGTCCCTCGTCCGTAGTCGCCCCCTCTATTCCACGGTCACAAGAGAAAATTTGCATGGATCGCAGAGCAGTAGAACAGCTTTGCATGGATTTCAGAGCTACATGCTTCTCAGAGCTGTATGCTTCTCAAAGCAAGAATTTTTTGCAAAGTTATCAACCCTACACAGATTTCAGAGCAGCTCAACATGGATGGATCTTGATAATTTAGGTTATATTTAAATTTTTAATTTGGATGTATTGATTAGTTTGAAATTATTTTAATTTCAAGCTTGTTTTAGATTAGATTATTAGTTTGAAGTTTGTTAGGATTGGGATAGGTTTCATCTTTATCTTGTAAGAGGGTTGGAAAGTCTATAAATACCACCCTCAGTCCTTTGTAAAAATTGGTGAATAAAAATGAGTGTTTAGAAAAGAGTGATTCTTTTTGTTTGCCCTGCATGGAAAGGGTGTGAGGCCTATTTTTCCTTCACCTTTGGACGTCGAGGGGTATGAGATCCTATTCCTTCATTTTTAAGTGTCGAGGGGTGTGAGACCCTATTCCTTCACTTTCGAGCATCGCGAAGTGCGAAGCCTTTTTCCTTTGTTCTTTGGAATATCGCGGGGTGTGAGACCCTTTTCCTTTATTCTTCGGAATATCGCAGGATGTGAGGCCCTAGTTATCTCCTTCTTGATCCTAATCCTAGGAGACTTCTTAGCTCTCCAATGATCCTCCTAGCATTGTCCCACATCAATTGGTAGTGGGGTCAAACTCGTGTAAAGGAGTCGACTTATGAAACATTAGAGTTGGCTCGAGATAAGAATATCATTTTTAGCTGTTCTTTGTCTTCTACTCTAAGACAACATCAGAGTCAACCTAATTGGTACAGGGTCAACTCTTTTTAAGGAGAAATTGTGAAGTTCAAAGTATCTTTTTGTGTAACTCTCTATGAAATCCTAAGATAGTTGTGGAGTTATCTTTTATTTTAGTAGATTCGGCTTTTATGTAGAAGTCGACTCATGAATTTCTAGAGTCAGCTCATCTAAAAAAATTATTTGTGCTGGAGTTGGCTCTCTACGTATCAGAGTTGGCTCCAAGTCAATTTTACTTAATGAACAATATTTTTTTGGCTAGTTTTGCATGACTTTTTTTTTCTTATTTATGCAACTATGAGCATAAAGAATATTCTCTTACAAGTATATTTTCAAGCATTCATTAGTATCAAATATATCTAAGTATTTAAGCATCATCAAAATTAAATCTTGGATCAATACATTTTCCTAAATTTCAATTCTAATTGAAACTTGTATATAACAGAAAAATAAAAATACAATCACAAGTAAAAAAATAAAACCTTGAGCAAAAGAAAATGACATTCAAGTTTGAAAAAATCTTGTCAAAGAAACTTAACAATGAATGCTTATTTTTTTTTCTTGAAAATGTTTAAAATTCTAAAATATTTGTGGTGGGAAAGTTAGAACTCCCACTTGAATTAATGTGTTTTGAAATTTCCTGATCTTAATCTTGTCAATAAAGGGTTTACAACCCTCCCCCCTCGTGGCCTATGGTCGACATTGGTATGTGCACCCGAAAAAATCCAAAGTGATCTATTAGATACAGAAATAATCATTACAATTTATTAAATACATTAATAAAATACATTAACACTAGGTCCACCTAGCCTCTAAAGAGCTATGATTCTCCCAGCCAATTCTTAAGATTTAATTACATGAAAGCTCCAGGAAGCATAAAGATGCCTCGTTCCATATTTCATGCCTTTGCCTATGGTTGGCATTAGCATGAGCACCAAAAAAAATCCAAGGTGATCTATTAGACTCAGAAATAATCATTATAATTTATTAAATACATTTATGAAATATATTAACACTAGATCGCCTCCAAAGAGCTATGATTCTCCTAGCCAATGCTTAAGATTCAATTACATGAAAGTTCCGAGAAACATAAAGATGCCTCGTTCCATGGTTCATGCCTTTGTCTATGGTCGACATTGGCATGCATACCTTAGCATGAGCACCAAAAAAAATCCAAGGTGATCTATTAGACTCAGAAATAATCATTATAATTTATTAAATACATTTATGAAATATATTAACACTAGATCGCCTCCAAAGAGCTATGATTCTCCTAGCCAATGCTTAAGATTCAATTACATGAAAGTTCCGAGAAACATAAAGATGCCTCGTTCCATGGTTCATGCCTTTGTCTATGGTCGACATTGGCATGCATACCTGAAAAAATCCAAGATGATCTATTAGACTCAGAAATAATCATTATAATTTATTAAATACATTTATGAAATACATTAATACTAGATCCACCCAGCCTCCAAAAAACTATGATTTTCCTAGCCAATCCTTAAGATTCAGTTACATGAAAGCTCCGGGAAGCATAAAGATACTGGTAGATTTCATGTAAGCTTCTTCCTAATAATCGAGTCTCAAAAAAAAATGTATTCCATGTTGATATCATAACCAGTAAGGGAAGTATCACAATCGTGCTTTATCTTGAACCTAGAGGAGCGGTACAATGACCAAAAAAGGTTTTGAGTTTTTGATATCGCATGGCAACTTTCTCCTTGCAACGATC